>JACM01046210.1:0-65940 GCA_000787095.1 Periophthalmodon schlosseri
ATGTTAGTATGTCTTTTAACCTGCTGACATAACTTTTCTGGTTGAGTTACTGCATAGTTGAGTTAGTGCATGGCCAGGAATGTCCCAAAGTATGGCATTAAACCTATTTATCTTCATGGAGACAAGCAGATGACAACACCGGGCCAATTACAGGTCAGATCTGTGTAGGGATGATCCCGCTCACAGTAAGAATGTGTGTTTTTCAAAGTGCTTTGAGCAATAAAAACATCTGCAATTGACAGATGAGTGTAATGCCATACTGTGGAACATTCCAGGTAAAGAAATATCATCCAAGTGGAAATAAGCAGGCGGCGGACCCCATATCAGAAATGTATGGACATAATGAGACAAGAAGTACGCAAATATGTCCTTAACCCAACATCTGAGTGCAGTATATGTATCTTTATTATTATACAGCTTCAATTCAGTTGTACTTTATTGCATATCTTTTGTTGACAGGTAATATAAACCTTATTTTTACTTTACAAATATCTTCAAAATGAGCTGTCTGAGCTGACCTGAACTTGCTGCACTCCGTGGTCTGGGAGAGGAGGCATATGTTGACACCCATATGCCTGCGAGACCAGCGGATTAATAAAAGCATCATTTGTGATTACCATTGATCTCATTTGTCAGAAGCCATAATCGGTATGATTTCAATAAAAACGGGCCACACGGCCTGACACTTCCCCCAAGTGAAGTCCCGAACACGTGTGGAGGAGAGCAGCGGTAAGAGGGTCCCTTATCCTTTTAAAGACACTCGGGCAATCGCACAGCCATGGGAGGAGAGACAGAGAGAGAGAAAAAGAGTAAGCGCGAGAGAGAGAGACGGGACGGTGGGGGGGGCTTTAGGGACTTAAGTCTGGATTAGAGCTCCAAATTAAACCAAAAGTCCGCTTTCGGCAGTTGCTCATGCATGCTGGCGACTGGCTTGTTATGCACATCAACAACAACGCAAATATTAGTATTTCATTTGAAATTCTTTGACACTGTTATATGAAACTTTTCTGGTGGAGGGTTCGCTGCATGCTTGTCTCAGAGGAGATGTGATTGCGTTGCGTTGAAACATATATACCACCAGGTCAAGTTATAGGTCAGATCTGTGGAGAGGCGACCCAACACCGCTCACACTGAGGATGCATGTTTTCAAGGTAATTTTTTAGGAGTAGCAAAAAACTCCTGTAGTTAATGTTTTATGACATACTATGGAACATTCCAAGCAAAGCAGTGGTAACAAATTCATAGACGCGCAGTTGAAAAAGTTCCATAGTGCACCTTTAAAACACAGGTAGGTTTGATAGAAACTGACCACACCTAGACAAAAAACACCAGTGTCACTCCTTTTATGTTGACCTAGTACAACCACGTTTCAAAATGGCTTCCGCTCTGACTGTGTACCTGCTGCAGCTGCCAACCGGCTTAGCCACAGACAAGCCTCTCAGCCAGGGCAGGGCCGCACTGTCCCCACTGATGCTGTTTCCACCCCAATACATGGCCAAATCTGCAGATTAGCGACACAAATAATCATTACTGTGTAGTGTACAAATCACAAGTCAGAACACGGCTTCCATGTTGTCCTGTGATGTCCACCCCCACAACCAAAACAACATTCAACATGGCGGATTTTCTGTTGGGAAAAATATATATTCGGAATGTAGTGAACTCACAACACCCTCTAAAAAAGAGCAGCCATGTTTTAGCATTAGCATGATAACTTATTTTATTGGAGATGCAATTATGGGAAGATAAAAGCCTCAGACTGACCCTTGTGCTTTCAGAATAATTTTGGATGTAGCAAATAAGCAATTACAGGACCAATAATGTTAAGATAGATGTCGTATTTGGTTGTAAAGAAGAAGGGCTGTGTAATATTAGCAAACGTAATACCAATAATATTAGAGCCGCACAGTACAACGCATTTGAATTGAAATCACAAATTGAGTTGAGGCACAATTATCAAATCACAAAGGCTGCAATTATATAGATAATAGAATGTCTCTGCAAAGAACAAAACATCCTGTCTTCTTTTTTTAGAAAAGTCTTGTTGTACCTACTCTAAATCTCTACAAACATGTTCTGAAGTGTATGCGATTCTTGTATTCGTTTAGATACACTTTTTCACTCAAGCCTTCGTTTCATAACAGGTGATGAATTTAAAACACATCCCTGCACACTCTGTGAAACAGTAGGTTGGCCATCGGTATCAGTTAGAAGAGAACAACACTGTATAAAATGTATTTATAAGGGACTACTTCATACACTGCCTGAATATCTCACTTGCTTGTTAATCAAACATTTAATACAAGATCACTAAGGACTAGCTGCACCAGGACGGAGATGGGAAAAAGGGCTTTTGGCTGTTTTGCTTCACAAAAATGGAATATATTTCAAGGACATGCAACATTGGATACTCTGGTGCCACAAATGCAATTTAATAATCTGGTAACAAACATTTATACTCACACCTGCACATGTTTTAATGTTTTAAATGGACTGATGTATTTATTCATTTTGTTTGTTTTTTTGTTTGTATTTTTTCTGTGTTTGAACAGGGCGCTCTCTTTGGGCTCTCCTTGTATGAATAAACAAAATAAATAAAAATATCACTTCATATTCCAGTCTTTTCTCAAATGCGAGTTGTTCACAGTGTGGACTTTGAACAGAATCCCAAAATTGTGCATCCCTAATCAATTTTATTAGAAAAATACATTGACAAAATTGAAATAGACAGACACACTATTCACCATTTTGCACACTGCTCTCAAATCTCAAATCAATTCTCAAATTCAGTCATAAGCGTTAACTATTTTGGGAGCACTAGCATTGCTGAGGAGTCTGACATAGGCCAAGTGCTTATCATTGAAGCATTTGCCCGCTGTTATTGGGGGGTGACACCGCTGGACGTGATGAGAAAGCCAAAAAACAACCTCCCACTGTGCTCCGCAGCAAGACACCGGGGCTGAGCTCTGAATATTGCTTTGTAATACCACACCGCGGAGAACGGGGGCGGGGTATGTCGTTACCAAGTCCCTCACAAGGCAATCATAACTATTATCATTAGTGCTGTTCTCATCCTCTCCGCGCAAAGGGGATCTAATCTACTCGCTGGCACACATTCTTGTCTTTCCAACTTGACCTGATATCACTCGGGAAAAGCAATAAATAAATAAATAAATGGGAAAAGATACAGAGGGTAAATAATATGCTTAGGCGCGCTCTCAAAAGCCCTAATCCCAAGGAAACAGACCTGAATTGCATTCAGAAGAAGCAGATAATCAAAATGCAAAACAGCTTTTGATAGAAAAATGAGACGACTTCGAACAGTAAATCCCCTGCATGTATCATCAGCAAATTCCACCATCAACTTTTGTACATATTTATTAATAGATTTTTTCTGAATGTGTGCGGCGTTAGGGGTTTTAAACCAGATCTATTATGCAAAATCGACTTTTTCAGAGCTTTTAACCATGTTATAGTTGTTTCCCCTGAACATTTACTCACACAAAGTTGTATCTGGAGTAATTCATGCATGTCTGAGCAGTCTTTAATCGCTTATTTTCAAGATGCTATATTGCCGATCAATCCCCGTTTTCACCACCACCGGCATACGCCCACTGCTCTGGACTAACTTCGTTTCCCAGTTTTATTTCCTTAATCGATGATACGTGTAGGATTTGGCAGTGGTGCGTAGTCAACTTGGTACAAATGAAAAAAATCTGCTGCTCACGAGCGTGATCTGCAGCTGCCCATCAGAGGTGCCGACTCTTTGTTGTGACGTTTACGGTGACGTCAGCTCCCATTGGACACCGCAGTTTTCTAACGCAGCAGTAAACTTGCTTCTTTTATTAAGCCGTTTTAGATACATATTGCGATTTAAAATGTGCGAATTATAACATAACGATCCACAGATGACATAGATTATAACTACAGAGCAGACACAAGCACAATAGGTCTGCTTTAATCTGATATATGTCAGGCTGAACCAGTTTGACTCCATGGAGAAAGGGGGAAAAATAGCACAACATTAGACACATTAGGGGTCCCACAGTGGCTGCAGACAAGCGGACAATGGGGTTCGGGAGATAATAGAGGGGGTGAACTAGGGTGAGGGGAAGGTTAGGAGGAGAAGAAAGAAAAGCAAAGATAGAGACTTAAACTAGCGCAATATATTAACAATAATGTTACTAGTGACGTTAGGAATATGACTTTTAAAAATCTAGCTATTTGTGCGATCTCTAACGTATTAACTCTGGAAAGACGTCAGGTATGAAAAAGGGTGCTATAAAAAAAACAACTGCACGCTAGGAGTGAGATGACTGGGTGTGGCGACCCCCTAGAAGAAAAGCCAGAATATTTGACTATAGACAATTAAAGGGGCCCTATGGAACTTTTGTTACTGCTTGCCTTCATTGAGCTGTTATTGCTTTGTCTGCAATGCCCCACAGTACAATTCATTCACACATGTTTAACACACAAACCCTGCAAATTTAGACAGTTCTTCTCTCAAACTGACAACACTCTGTTCCACCTTGTGATGTCATATGGCAATACACAAAGTGCTTTACAGTGTTTTTAAACTCCAGACACCTTCACGAGAATCATTTGGATAATTTCAGCCATGGGATTGCCAATCTCTACTGAACTAAAGGGAAAAGGCAGCTGTTAACCTGAAAACTACCACTACATGACATTACAAGGTGAAACAGAGCATTTTGAGCTTTGGAGGTGTAGATACGCTGATTATAAAGGATAACTCAAACGTGTGTGAATGAAACAAAACACAACTCCAGGTATGTTTTTGAGGCGGTAACAACATTATAACATGGCTTAACGCTCACAAGAGTCGATTTTGTGTAATATAGAACCGTTTAAATTCGCATGTGATTGCAATGAAAAATCAAGATTATTCCTTGTGTTTCCCTACCACCACCAACTTGCATTTGACTATACATTCCCACACTATCTACACGGGGGCGAGGTGGATCTTCTTTGCCGAGCCCTATACTCAGTCACAGCCCATTAGGTTAGCTGGGTGCAAATGCTCCAGCTCATTACATGCTCTGCCACTGTTGTGCAGATGAACAATGCACGATCACTGCCCTGCTGCTCCCTCTAGCTACCGCCGCTGTACCCTACGCACGCCTTCTCCCATGCTCACCGCAAAGCCAGGTTTACTCAGAGGCACAAAAGAGCTAGCGCAGTTTGCTAAAGGAAGGGGACGGGGCTAAGCTGGCTCCGGAGTTAGAGCGAAAGAAAACAAAGGTATAATGTGCTGATTGTTTCCAGTACAATGGCTTTGCTGGCCATTGTCTCCCTTTCAGATTCTTCCTTGTCGCACTTAAAATAGGTAAACATACAACAATGGAGGGATTCTTTGATTTCCATTTGAACTGAGCAATCAATGAAATGTTATAATTAGGAGCAGGTGCAGACAGATGCGATGTGGAAAGACACCTGACAGATACATATAGGTGCATCTAATGGAGTAATGTTACCTCATGTTTACTCGTATTTTAAAGGGCCCATATTACACGATTTTCTGATCTATGTTATAATGTTGCTTCCTCATCACAAACAGACCTGGAGTTGTGTTTTGTTTCATTCACACATGTTTAACACACAAATACTGCATATGTAGCCGGTGTTCGTCTCTCAAACAGAAAACAGTCTGTTCCACCTTGTGATGTCATGTGGTAATACAGGAAGCGCTTAACTCTGTTTTTAAACTTCATACACTTTCACTAGAATCGTTTGGATAATTTCAGTCCTGGAATGTTCAATCTCAGCTAAACAAAAGGTATAAGTAGTTGGTAACTTGAAAACAACCGCTTCATGACATCACAAGGTGGAACAGAGCATTTTGAGTTTTAGAGATGCAGACAGATTAATAATAAAAGGTTACTCAGACATGTGTGAATGAAACAAAACACAACTCCAGGTATGTTTTTGATGAGGTAACAACATTCTAACACGGCTAAAATCTCACAAGAATCCATTTTGCGTAATATAGGACCTTTAATGTTTTGTCTTCCTGATTATAACAATTTGAAAATATAAACACCAAAACATCCACATCCATGTATTTTTAAAGTTGCACTATGTGACCGTCACCTGCTCGTCTCCACGGAGAGGTTACAGCTTTGCCTGGAATTTTCCACAGTATGGCATTAAACGTATCAGTCTCTGTGGAGACAAGCAGGTGATGTTACTGATCAAATTACAGGTCAGATCTCTGGGGAGGGGAGAGATGACCCCGCTGAATGCATGTTTTGAAGGTATTTTTGAGCAATAAAAACACCAGTTGGAAAAAAATATAAGACAGAAAGGTTTAATACCAAACTGTGAAACGTTCTAAAGCAAAGAAATAACATCTCCATGGAGACAAACAGATGGCGTACCCCGAACAGAAAAGTTACATAGTGCACTTTTAACAATGCTTGAGTAATTATGTGGAATATTACTTTTACTTGTGTAATAATGTGCAATAGTACTCTTACTGGAGTACTCGCTATAACTACAACTACTCCCAGCACCGCCACCACTATAATTAGGGTAGTAAAGCAGACGGCCAGCACCTCTGCAATGCAGCGAACAACTACAGCCCTGGTCTCCATCTATCCAGCAGCAAATTGGTCCACTCCGAGTTGCCTTCTCCTATCTCCCAATTATGCATGCAGACGTTGACATTTAAAGTGATGTGGAGGGGAAATGCTAACTAACATCCTCCTGCGTCGTCTTTGTTTTAGGCAGAAAACAGGACACACTCGCAAAGGTCATTCTTCCTCGGTGTTGGCTGGAGCCTGGAAAAGTTTCTATTCACTGGGGCATGGGTATTGTTATGTTGAGCAGAGACCCCTCCCCCGCTGGATTTCCCTGTCACTCACCAGCCATGGGAACAGAGGGACAATGGGCAACAAGTCTGTGAACCTGTAATGCAACTAGCAACAATGCCGAGCCGAGCCTTCCTCCTGCGTCTTTGCCGCTGTGGAGGACGGTCAGGACGTTAGCAAACAGGGCTAACTCAACTACACTATTTGTTTTGTTTCACATGTAGTAAACCTTCTCACTCTTGAACAACAGCTTTTTGCAGTTTTGCTACTGCTGTGTGTAAATACCACTACTATTCCAAACAAACTGTATTTTAATCTTCTGCCTCGTTCAGCTGTTCACGATCCTGGTTTAGATTTGGGTGAGGTTTACCCATGAACTTTTGGAACCCGTCTGCATTTAAAGATGGGTCAAATGCACGCAGCAAATTCCCCAATAAACAAAACAACTCTCTCCAACTACATAACAGACTGTGAGGTGCAATCATTTCAATGGACTTCAATGCCAACATTTCCACCATGGCAATACTTGGATTTTATAATAATTCAGCGCTTCAGGGCCATCTCTCTCCTGACTTACAGTAGATATGACAGCAAGGCGCCTTTATGAGCAAATAGATTCCACTTGCAGCCATAACAAGTCCGAGAATTTGTGTTTTCAGATATGCCGACTGACCTTTTCTATGCTATATTAAAATAACTACGGGCGTTTTCAAACGTCGTCAGCGGCGTCTGCAGTAAAATGAAAGGTGAGGCTTGTGTTGATTCTCCTGGAGCCTTGTCATAACTTCTTCACAGATTCATATAAAACTTGAAACTGTTTTGCGTGTATTATGCAGTACTTAGTGACATTTGCCAGACTTTTAAGGCACTGTGAAATTTAAATATTGATTTTTAAACAAACGTGTTACTGGAAAATTATGGTAGACTTTGTATGAACTTGAAAAATGTATGTCAAAGTTTTGTATTCATCTTATTCCGGAAACTGCCGTGGGCGCCGCCATCATCATTCGGGTCGTATTATTTTGCATTAGGTTGCCGATCTTGACAGCAAATAAGTTCTATACGGACTACAGAGTTTTGTAAAGACTCTCAGGGAATCAGTGCAGTGTTGACTTGTTGGTTGCAAATTCTCCATTGAAATGAATGGGATTCCCGTTTAACCGGAAGTTCCACCGCAAAGAAAGTGCAGTTTAGGAATCGGTGGGGGCGGGAATAAAGTCAATACAGTTCACTATTTGCGTAATTGGAGAGTTGCAAAAGGAAGGGCATCTGATGTAAAAAATCAAGGCAAAAAATAAATTAATTAATACACAATTTTAACACAACATATTAACAATATTTTAGGTAAAATCAATTTGAATTTTACAGTATATTTTTACACACATTTCACTCATCTGTAATTGTAAAACCTAAGATCCAAAACACACACTTCTTCAATACTTCACGAAGATGTGAGTCTGGTCACCAGTGAATCCCTACTTTCAAACGGACTTGATTGACAGGTGGATTAGCCAATCAGGGACAGGCATGGTCCATCCTTATCTGAAGGCTGAAAAATATTGCAGATTTGCAGACTCTGTTAATCTGAGGGGAGATGAATTTGATTTTATTTGTAAATCATAGGTGACCAATGAGCTCCTTCGTTTCACATGTCACTGAAAAAACGGATCTGATTGGACGATCACATTTGACCGGCCTTGAGAGGCAGCAGAGGGAGTGGGCACCAGACTGACATCAATCTGTGTAAAAAATACAGGGAGATGTCAGTCTGGATTTGCCCGGCAATAGACATGACATTTTCTGATGTTTAATTTTTTTTTTTAAACAAATATCCAACTTTCTCAAAGGTTATAAAAATAACCAAAATGTTCTAACAAATTTAGATTTCACAAAATATGGTCATATTTTCATGACGGCAAGCAGACTGTGTTTTTGTCACACTTTAATTTGAGGAATGGGTGAAAAAAAAAAAAAAAAACAGGTCCTCTGGAATCTCATTTAAATGGGTAATTACATCCACGCTGCATTGCTCGCAGGGCTTAACAAGGTGCGTAATGATGTCCCATAGCCTAGCCATAAACAGCCTCACTGTGTCCCCTGCATTCACTCCACTGGGCTCTTTCTCGTTTAGCAGAGCAGGCGTCAGGATCACCCCGACGTCATTACCCCGCCTTTGAGTTCAGAGGCGCAGCTGTAGTCCCGATAAGACCATTAATGGAGTGATACTGTTATCTGAAATATATGGAGTCATTTTCTGCTCCCGATCGTCCAGATTTAACAGGTGATTAACTGTATAAAGCAAGGATGGGACAAGATCCCGTGCCGCAAGACTGAGAGCTGCAGTTCTAAGTCACAAAACTATAGTGACAACAAAAGTATTAAATAGAATAAATAAAAAAATATGTTAGGTAAAAACTGTGAACTGGATTGGACAATTTATTTATTACAAATATTTCAAAATCTCGTCTTGTCTCGTTCTTGTGGACCTAATCTTGTGTCTCGTCTTGTGGGAATTATGGGAATTAATATTAAGGCATGTCCTCTTTAACTGCAGCTATTGTAATGAGTGATAATGGGGGTATTTTTTTTTTTTTCAAATAATTTATAAAAATGCGTTTCAGGTTTGAATGAACGACAAGTACTTGTTTATTTGACTCTTACTCTTAAAGGTACTATGAAACCTTTCTTGCTTGTTGCCATGGAGATGTTATGTTCCGCTGTTCCTCTATTTTACATTGTTATTGTTTTAATTGCTCAAAAAACATGCATTCCTACACTGAGCGGGGACACCTTTCAACAGATCTCACTTGTAACTTGGTCTGGTGGCACTATCTGCTTGTCTCCGGGGATATAGACAGGTTTAATGCCATACTGCGGAACATTGTGGGCCAACTAACAAAAAAACTATAGTGCACTTTTAAGATTTTTCCTAAGGACAAATTTTCCAATGAAATGCTTTAAAAATGTATTAGCAGTTACATATAATAAATGTTGGTCATCATATCCTTTTATCCTTATTTGAATGAATGTAATTCTCACTCCTACCATGAAATAAAGCTAAAAGACTGCAGCCGTATCCTAAAAGCAAAAAACAAAAAATACAATTTCATTACCAACAGGTGCATAATATTGAAAGCTGAAAAAAATCCGCCTTGCGCTAACAATAGAAAAGATATTACTTTTGCCTTGCTCCCTGATATGCTCTGCACCATAGCATCTTCTCCCCATCCTAACACCACCTTTTACAGCAAGAAATAACACATTTGAGACTGGAGCAATACAGGTTGAAGAAAAATCATTGGCATTCTATAAATAGACGTCTTCTCTCCCTCTTTTCTCTCCCTCTTTCTGTCTGCACTTGTTTTTTTTTCTTCTTTTCTGGGCTGAGGCGTTTCGTGAGCAGGATTATTTTCAGTGTACTCCGCGGCAGGGGCGGACGGCAGAGGTTTGAAAAGGGGAGCGTGGTGTGACATGCTAAAGTCCAACAACTGTCATTCATGTGGTTTGACTGGTGGACGCCGTGCTCTCTGGAGGGCAAAACAAGCTAGGACGGCTTTAGGTTACTGTTTGATAATGTGCTTATGTCATATTCACAAAGAGGTGGGGGTGAAAAGTACCTAAATACTATATATTTAGGTACTAAATACTCCTAAATACTAATCTAATAATCTTCCGGAGTATAAGTCGCACCGGAGTATGAGTTGCACCAGCCAAAAAATGCGTAATAATGAAGAAAAAAACATATATTTCACATATAAATCGCATCTGAGTATAAGTCGCACCCCCAGCCAAACTATGAAAAAAAAGTGCGAATTATGGTCCGGAAAATACGGTAGTACTTCATTTCAACGAGTATCAATTTTCACTCAAAGCATTCACACAACATTCATACATTCACACAACATTCATACATTCATACTTCAGTAGGGTCAAGATGGGTTAAGTGTCTTGCCCAAGGGCACAATAATAGCATTCATCTGTGGGAACTGGGAGCGCACCGCCGACCTGTGGGTCAGTGGATCTGACCGCTCAACCAATGACGTTTATGTTGAGAGCGGGACTCGAACCGCCAACCTTCAGATTATAGGACAGACACTCTGCCAACCACTACTTCTAATTTGTGTTGACTTTTTAAAAAAATTATCTTCCTGGCATCAAAATTGGTATTGAGTACTGAGCCTTTCCTGTAGTAAAATTAAGTTTAAAATTTGACTATTGTGACAACGCTAGTAAGTTCAAACATGTAACTGGAGTAAGTTACAGACACAACAGAATTATGATCTGTCTTGCGCAAGGTTGGAAACTGACACCCTCCAGTTGATGGGCGATCATTCATCCCACTGCACCACAGCCACACCCAATACAGAAATTTGATGAGGCTACATAAATAACCGTATTCCTTTGTACCTCGTAACAAACAGGCAACAGGCTGAATTTCAAGATGGCAACTGGAGAATCCTTCCCACAACATAATTTTGTTCCCAAACTGAACGATTTAAAAACCACTATCTTCAGGGATAAACTGGTAAACGTTTTTTTATTGCACTGAACTTGAAAAGCAACGGTTTGTTTTAAATTCCCTGTCCAAGTTTCTTTCTCTAAATAATTAACAGGTTTATCTGCCGGTCAATCAGCCGCTAAAGCCTTCGGAGACTTAAAAGATTGCTTTGAAAAGAAAGAGGACTAAAAATGCTTTGAAAAGAGAGGAAACTTAAAAGAACGGCGTACACACTGCAATAAGACAATAAGACCAGACAGTTGTAGAAACAAAAACATCAACTTCAATGTAAAAGTCTTCCGTATCACACCTTAAAATATGCATTACTTTGTTGGGAGTTAAATTATTGGCTCTATAAATTACCGAAAACTGACAAACTGACAGATGAAAAGAAACAAAAGGGAGAAACTGGAACCTTGGATGTTGTCTTTACCTAAAGTATAACAAATGAAATATGTAACTGTGGATTGCAGTAAATGTAAATAAGAGAAAACACTATTAAAACTTAAATGATGCAGGGTCCGCCACTTGCTTTGTCTCCATGGAGATGTTGTCGCTTTGCTCTGAATGTTCCACAGTATGGCACTAAACGTATATTACATTTATTCAATTACAGCTGTTCTTGTTGATTGTTTTTAATGCTCGCCTGTCCACAGATCTGACCTGAAAGCTGGCCTGGTGGTCTCACGTGCTTGTCTTCACGGGGATAGATATGTTTAATGCCGTAATACTGTGGAACATTCCAGACAAAACAATAACATGCACTGACAAGCAGGTGGCAGATCCGCAACCAGATCGAAAAACCTTTACAAATATAGATAAAATAAGGTTATATTTATTTCAGTTTTTTACATTTCATCCAAGTGTTTCTTACTCTTGCATGTAACACTAGGAAAAACAACGAAAAAAATCTGCATATTCGCTTCAATCAAAATTCCAGTCATGATCAAACCCATATCGTATCTCCTCTCGTTCCTCTTTCCATAATGATGCAGATGATTATGTTTCAGCCCATATTTCACATACAAAGTCATTTTCTCTCTGAGTCTGTTCATGTGTGTGTGTGTGTGTGTGTGTGTGTGTGTGTGTGTGTGTGTGTGTGTGTGTGTGTGTGTGTGTGTGTGTGGGGCTGAGATTGACACTCCTTCAGCACATGTAGCATAGCATCTATTTGCATGCTCAATACAACACATTCCACTGCTCCCATGCGTATTTCTGGTGATGCGAGGAGATAACCACTCTGCCACACCGGCATCATAATGTCTGCCTTACTCAAGAGCGCAAAGGCAAAACAGCTTTCCCGCCGTCGCGTTTTCGGGTTTTAATTTCATTTGATTTTGACGCCTTTGATCGACTAAGCGAGCGGAACAAAAGAGAAAATATGTGTGTTTTGCATTTGCCTGGTTTGTAATCAACGCTATCAAGGAATCTTTCAGTAGTGTCTATGTAGTGACTGTCATTGGTTAAGGAAGGATGCAGCTAGTGCAAAGAGGTTGGGGGTACAATTCTTCAGGTTGACACTATGCATGCAGCTGAATAATACTAAAAAGTGCCTTGCCACAGTGTTGATGATCATCGAACATGCAATTTAACCATAGACCATACTGCATAGTTGAGGCTCATTTTGCTTTAGACCTTACCAGTAACAGCATAATGTTCTTGTAGCAGCCTAATGTCCGGAGAATATGTATGCAACCAGCTATCAAACAATAGAAAGGTTGTGGGTTCAACCCCCAAGCAAAACTCAGTCTCTTTGACAATGGTAAATGGTCACATTTTTGTATAGCGCTTTTCCATCTTCAAGGCACTCAAAGCACGAGGTGGGTTAAGTGTCTTGCCCAAGGACACGACAGCCACATTCATCTGTGAAAGCTGGATTTGCGCCGCCAACCTGTGGGTCAGTGGATCGGCCCGCTCTCCCAATGATGCTTATTTCGAGAGCAGGATTTGAACTGCCAACTTTGCAAACTTCTACTCGTTCTGTTGTCCAAAAACAAATATATAGCCTATAGAATAACTGAATTATTTAAATAGTCGGTAGTGAGTCAGTGTGTGTTTTGACTGACAAATACCACTTAAGGCCCATAGTTGCTAAAATCAGCAATAGCAGTTTTTAATAGCGCTCATTTAGAAGATGGGGCTACATTGATTTGACCCAGTGAAACAAAACACACTGGACACTAACAAGTTAAGCCGTGAAGAACCAGTCCCTAGATGCATTTTAACAAATTCATCACTTTATTCCAATCCATCTGCATCATTTAAAAGATAAAAAGTTGTAATCTTGTGCTTGGATATTGCTAATCGATCCGGTTAGATAACCTCATGGAGCTCATTATGTGGAATCACAGGTGAGGGCAGTCTTACATTACAAATTCAAAAAACACATTCTAGCCACAGGCCATTCCTTTTACTGTATAATTGTCTCCCTACCAAGTGATTCGGTGTAATTAAGCCATGGAAGACGGCTCTATTCTCCGGTGAGCGCTCATATTAGTGCTAGCACGGGCAGCGCTAACAAACAACTCACAGACGATGCTTTTCAAAACAATGGGCAGTGGAGTTGAGGGAGGGAGAAGAGCCCACATACAGCTGCACACTGTCACTCGGGAGAATACATTATAGACAATGCAGTTGCGGGTACAGGGTCTTTGGGGAGCTCTGACATGTTTGTGACTGCGTGTGTACAAGGCCGCGTCGGTGAAACACGAAGCTCGCCGACCCGCGTAAACCAACAAAAGGCAAGTTTTCATTGATCAGGAACAGAAGTCGCAAATGGCAACAAGCGACGAATGTACAAAGCAATTCAAATATGACATAACTTCCATGTTGGGGAGAGGAATATTCATAAAAATGTACATAGCATTGTTTTCTACAGAGCTTGGTATGTCAAAAAAACAACCGTGACCATGGAAATCCGCTATGTTTGAAACAGCAGTGCAAACATGCATTTGCCCAAACAATATTAAAGCCATAGTTTGTAACTTTTTTTGCATTTTTTTTTTTTTCATTTTCCCCACCTTCTTGTTTCCATTGAAATATTGTTCCATTGGCTGTAAAATTCCACACTACGGCATAAAACGTATTTGTCTCCGTGGAGAATGTTTCGAATTATGGTTTTAACTCGACGGCAAGTTTCTATTTTCTTTGGATAGGCAATGTACTGGTTCTAATCTAATGTTACATGTCTTTAATACAACAATTGTGTTACTCACCCACTCCTAGTTGCACATGATCATTTTTACTATGTGATTTGGCAAAGTAAACAAATCCAATGGACCCCCAGTGTACAAAACTAAAAAGCCTCTATTGAGTAAAAATGATGCATGGGTAATTAGGAGCCTGCCCTTAGGATGAAAAACTATTTGGGGGGACAAACCAGGCCCAGCAATCACCCCAGAGGAGCACTTGGGCCCTACCTATTCATTGGGACGAGAGTTGGGGATTGGTGGAGTCAAGTGGTTTCAAGCCCGAGCTGGTTCTTTTTAACAACGCAATTATCACTGATTTCACTGCCGTTGTTTGTGCTATGAATAGAATGCGCAATTACTGCTTTTAAGAGCTGTATACTTGAAGCTAACTCGCCACTATGGAGAAGCATTGTACTCGACATGTCAAGATGAATGGCTTTTTAGTGGCTCGTGTGTTTATATTCTAATATTTATATCCTAATATCTTTTGAATTTCATGCCAAAATTTCAGATTGAGTGCAGGCCAGTAGAACTCTATGGGAGAGATATTATTTTGAAGTCAATATTTGAACTGAAAATTCATGAATGTTAAAGTTGTTATTTTCTCAAAGTGCTATATTTTTCTTATGGCTTAAAGTCGGGTTCTTTATAGTCACATCTACATGGTTTAATACTGTCTGCACCTTTTGCCAATGTAGTGAAAAACACATTATTCCCTCCAGTACTTTGGTAAAATAAAATAAACAAAACTGAAAAAAAAAGAAATGAAAAAGTTAAATGTTAGTTGCGTGGGATCCAGAACACACACTTCAATACTTTACAAAGATGTGAGTCTGGTGAACGGTCAATCTCCTCGTTTTCAAATAGGCGCGATTGACACGTGGATTAGCCAATCAGGGACACACATCGGGGAAAAAGTAAAGGAAAAAATATCACAGGGGACTGAAAAACATCGCAAATTTCCGCAGAATAAATGAGCAAAGCACTAAACTCTGTTAATCTGAGGTGAGATCAATTTGATTTTATTTGTAAATCATAGGTGACTAATGAGCTCCTTCGTGATTGGACGATCACGTTTGAGACTGAAAATACAGAGAGATGTCATTCTGGATCGGCCAGGTAAGAATGTTAGTAGATTTATGTCACAAATTCACTGATAAACTCTCGGGCTTATGCAGTGTGAACCGCAGTGAGATGGTTCAGTTTTTGACTTTAAATCTTTGCTTTTGAGTTGTTTTGTCTTATGAATCCTCCGTTTTTATTTTTATTTATTGTACTTTATTTGAATTTGATAAAAAATGTATGAATTTTTTTTTTACTTGATAAAATCGTTTCTTAAAAAAACTTCTCCCAATAACTCCAACGCTAAAATCCGACAATGCCCCATCCCTTTATTGTGCCCCATTGCTAGTCCCATCACTGACGTTTTTCATAGCCACTTCTCATGCACACACGCTCCCCTCTGTTCTCAGTCCAGGCCTATAAACGCGAGAGGCAGGTCAAAGAGATATTTGTCGACATCATGTGCAAGGCGGGCGTGGACTGGCGCTGCATGCTAAACGGGCCCCCGCCGCCACTCAGCCAATCAGGGGAGAGTATGAAAATGGGGTAATGCGCTGCGGCCCCAGACACCTGCCTCGGACTGTCTCTCTTCCTCTCTCTCTTATCGGAAGATCTGCCCCTCGACAGCTCTATCACCACCAGAGCGCGGCCTGCATATGGAAGCGTACAGATCAATCTCCGACACTAGTTGTCTTCTCCCTCTGCACTTTTTCATTAGCTCAGACAAATAAAAGGCTCGGCTTATTTGGTGGGAAGAGGGAGTTCAGTGGATAGATTTTAGCAGTCTGAAATTATCGTAAATCATGGCCAATTTCAGAGGGCACACAGACGTTTAACAGCTCGTAAATAGCGGCAAAGTGGCGCAAACTGCATTAAACTGTATGACTGTGAAAAGAACCAGTTATCGTTTGTAAGATCATAAATTCATATTATGTAAAATAAGAGTGTGTTTTACCCCGTCTTAACATTGTGAAGACTCAATAATAACCTTTTTTTTGCCAAAACTAAATTTGGGCACTGGGCAGTTTTCTATATTCTCATACTACACTTTCTTGCAGCAGCCATAGACACACTCTGACTGGAGACTGTGGGGAATTGAACCCCCAACCACCAAAACACCACCACTGGAACTAACACAGAGCCAGAATTGTAAATCAGATGTTGAGAATGTACTGAAAAATCCTATATCAACAGCCATCTTGGTGAGATTATGTCATAGAAATAGAAGAGAATATAAAAACCTATGTAAGATGATATTTCTGCACTTGTTTAAATGACAGTTTGCAGTCTTTGCTATACTTGAGCCTAAACAAACATTTACAGGCACATTTTGGCACAATCGAGCATCGAGATAAGCCAAAAAAAAAAAAAAAAAAAATCCAGATATTCATTTTTGTCAATACTGCCTATCCCTACATAGAAATTATATTCGATTGGCGCAAGTGTGCAAGCTTTATCAACAAGCTCGACATAAGACCTCGCCATTATTTTTGGCTACGAAGAGACTGGCGAACGACCTGAGCTGTGCTTCCCCGCCAGCAGAACACAATCACAGCATACGGGTCACTGCGTGTACTCGCCCCCACTCCCCCCTCCTCACCTATGCCTCCACCCACCGGATAAAACCATAGGACGACCCCCCCTTCCCCTCCTCTTCTCCACCCCTCCCTCCCCGCTACATTTCTCATTCCATTCCACCTGTGCTGCATTCACACACACACACTTCCACTCAAAGAGCAGCGGAGCCATCCCAGACAGCCCCAGTAAATCAGCATGTCTGTAAGTAGGTCTCACTGAGCCCGCACGATCCACGGGTGCCTGGATCTCTGCGGATCACCCAGTCGATACGTCAATATCCATCTTGTGTTTCTTGTTTTAAGACCATCTCTGCCCCCCTTCAGCCCCCTTCGCCTGACCGTCGTCTCCCGATAGAAATTGCAGTCGTCAATCACTGCGTTCATAAGCTAGCCGTCTATAGCATTAGCGAAAGATGCGTAGATATGTAAACAAGGCGGTTAAGTGCAAACAAAAATGTCCGCCGTGCTCTCTGTGGAAATGAAGAAGTGGGTCAGGGAGAAGCCAGAGGGTGTCTTAAGAATCCAGTTGAGCAGTTTATACGTTCAAAATCTATAGACTAAAGATCAGCTGGTGTGCAAATAAACTCCGTCAGCTTGAATAGCCAATCCACGTCAAACGTATGATAGAGCCGTGCATGGGATTTGATGAGTGAGCCATGCAACAGAAAAAACAACAACAGCCAAATGGACAAATAAAGCTTTTAAGCAATGATGATTCTCTACGCGAGCTCATTAGCCTGGTCAATACATCTGGCAGGTACACAGATGCCTAGCAGTTGTCCGCTTTTTGCAATAACTAAGGAAACAGGAAAAAAAATAGGGTGAAAAATTGCACTGGCTGAGTAAGTGAAGCCGAATAATCCACTTTGTCAGGCCTCCAGATTTGTGCTTGGCAAAGTGCTCGCTCAGTCACAGGTCAGATTCAGTGTCGGGCCACCTTAAAATGCCTTGGAAGGATTCTGCGCAGATCTACTGACAAATAGTCACGCATGCCAGTTTGAATAGCTTAACTGCAACATCAATAAAACAGAGACATTTGACTACACTCACGAGGGCGCGCTGGGCTACGTTAGGAGAGGTGGATGGGATTGCAAACACTAGTGTGGTTGCTAAGATGAGGAACTACCCGATTTGTAGCGAAGGAAACCAAAAGATAAAATATTGCTTTCACTAACTGTAACATGGTAGAATTTTGTGGGGGGTTTTTTCTTGCAGGATTTTGAGTCAAAAAACGAACGCTCTGATTGGCTGTTAAAAGAAAGACAAGAAGGACTTATATGGCGTATACTGGCTATACTTAAATCAACACCCAAGATATTTACCAGTACGTTTTAGCAAAAATCTAATGCTTTACTCTTAATGCTATCGTGAGAATGTTTTTGCCATGTCTAATAGCTGGTTTGCAATGGTTGGTAGAAGTGTTCTTGCCAATTTTAGTGGATAGATAAGATTTTGAGATATCAAACTGACCTTGTTTGACTTTGAGAGCTAAATAGCATAAAAACTTTACTACAGAATCCCCTGTAACAGCCTCCAGGACTTTGCTAATAAAAATCGGGTAGTTCCACTTTCACTATATATTGGATGTTTTCTGGTGCAGCCCAAAGCAGTGACCCAACATTGTAAGCGGGTTGTGTCTCACCTCGGGCAGGGGCATGCCGTTGATGATCAGGTCTGGCTGCTGATGACCTTGTCCGGGGAAGGGGTGCTGGTAGCCGTGGTTAGGGGCGGCGTTCCGGGAGTTCTGGTTCTCCACGTTTAGGAAGGTGCTCTCGGAACGCCTGCAGCCCAGGGGCAGGCTCTGCTGGTGGTAGTCGAAGTAGTTGAGGGAGGAGGTGAGAGAGGAGCAACTCACCACATTCATCTTGTCGGTCTCCTCCACGTCGCGCGGCACCAGGCGGATGTCGTTCTTGTTGAGTTTTTTCTTTTTGCTGGACTTCTTCTGGTTGCCGTAGGAGTACTCCGCCACCCTGCGCAAGTAGAAGAAACTGAACAGACTCAATAAAGCAGTGCTCTGTCTTCAGCTATTGTTTGCACAGTCACAAGAAGCGATGCCAGTGTGCCATGCCAATAAGGGCACTGTTCCACCGTGGACACTTGATCTTAGCCAGTTTGTGGTGGTTTTGTCTGTCTGCAATTATAGTGCTCAAGGCTAATATAGTTTGGCTAATTAGCTTATGTAGAGTACAACTACACAACTCCACATGGCTAAGTCTCCTACAGAATATCAATGCACTTTTACTGTAATTCATATCAATACTACACTTTACTATATAGAATGTGCATTGTTTTTAATCAAGTGTGAATCTTTCAGTATCACTTGATTAGCTTTTAAATCAATTGTTCCAATTTTTGATTACTTTGGTTTTGTGCCACTGTAGCCTGTAACACAGGAAATGAATGTAAACATAATGGAAGTCTTGTTCCAAACTACAACCTTTTTGTAAAATTGAAATTTGAAATTCTTAAAACCTATTAAATCTGGCAGGCTAAAAGCAGAGAGGGGAGGTTTATTATTATTAATGCAATCAGAATAATTGTTAGAAATTCTCTCTTTTGAGAACAATGCCTCCTTTTATAACTGATGGAAAACTTTCAGATTAGACTTGACCAACATTAGTTTTACTCTGGCTTGAGTTTCAATGACAAAAATACCACTAACTATCCAAAACGCTGTACAGGATTAAGGCTAAGGCTATGTCGTGTCCAGGGCTAGAACCGCACACTTGAAAGTTAACATCAAGATAGTTTTCCCATCTCTTTGTTTGCGTTTGCATGCTGAACAACAAGTCACAAAGGCAAGGCACACGATATGCAAACATGCCAAGACCACACAAGCAAAGCGACAACACGACGTTCTGACCGGGCAACAGCACTACCGGTCTATGCAATTATATTCAAAGCACACGTACAGTAACCCACACTAATTCCATTTGGGCTCCTTTCTTTCATTATCAGGCACAGTCCACTGGCAGTATGGAGAGAGAACTGCAGATTCAAATTCATTTAGGCTGCTCTGGCTCGCCGCTGCAAACTTGAACTGAAGTCATTTGAGTTTAATAGGAGCAAATGAGCAACGCAGCCATGTTCCATCAAAGCGTCCTCAGAGTGGGGGAAATAACCATTCTTTGCACAGACTTGCAGTTTTTACAAGTCTGGAGCCCGTGAACAGATGCTGCTATCTCTCCAGCGATGACTGTCTAACTTCGGCAGACATATTCCTCACGATGTGTTGTTTGTTCCATCAGCATTACTTCCAACTAAATTCTCATCCTTACAGCGAGGAGCATATGGTTTATTATCCTTGCTTTAAAATCCATAAACATGAAAAGTACTTCCCTTGCTCGAAACCACGCTCATAACTATAACTGCTGAATGTTTGGTGCATTGAGTGAAAAAAAAAATAGATTATCAGATTTTTAAAGCAACTACTACCTCAGAAAATGTTTGGATTTTCGAGCACTGTAAGGACAAAATAAGCAGGGAAAAAGTAGTGAATAAAACCGAGGATCAAAAAGGAATTACGTTAGAATTTTAAAATCAAGGCTAAAATGTGATTAAACTAGGACTGTCTGCTAGTGTTGAAACTGGACACTCATCTGAACAAGTATCTGTAGTGAAAAGAGATTACATAAATAGGACAAAACTGGACCTTTCCTGAATAGTAAAAGAAAAAAGAAACTACAATAATTTTGAGTTAAAAAAGAGTGTTTGTAATATCTCTTTTCCTTAGAATTGAAATCAAGTTTGAATTCAAAATCAGGGCTAAAATTTTTTCAACTAGTTAAACCAAACCAAACCAAAATCTCTAGGTCATAATTTATAACCAAACCAGAATTAATAAGAACTAAATAGTAACACGTAAACTAGTAAAGTAAGGTATCTCAATGGACCTAAACTGAGGTGTGTTCTAAACAGTGCTTACCAATAGTGGTACGCACACCACAGTTTGAAAACCAGTGACTAGGGCTATAGGGAAAATCGCAATCAAAAGGGCTATTTGAATCGCCACAATTGGCAAATCACAAAGGCTGCAAATGATTTAAGAAGCATAATTTTCTTTGTGAACAACTAAATACACAATCTCATCCTGTAGATTAGATCTCGACCATCATGTTCTGAAATGCATGGGTTTCTTGTATTAGTTTAGCAGTTCATGTTTTAGTTTTCTCTCAAACCTTAATGCTCCTGGACGTATTTACAATGTGGACTCTTAACAGAACGGAATAATAAATCTAATCACAATGCTTGTCAGAATAATGTTTGTTTGTTTGTTTGTTTGTTTGTTTGTTTGTTGTTTTATTTTCAAAATCGTTCAGCCCTTCTATTGGCCAGGTGAAATGAAAGCAAATCTGAGTCATCACTGTGCACATCCCAAAATTTAAATTTTGTGGAATAGAAATCTTCAGAGGCAGGCAGCCAGGGCAGACAGAGGGACAAGCAATGAATTTGAGATAAGTGCTGTTCAAATTCAAGGTGGCAACTGAGAAGGAGGCTGTATCAGGAGTGATTAAAGCGCCCAGCGGGGAAGGCCTCTCACACAAGTGCTGTGAGCAGTGTGCATTCACAATCTGTTGTGCCCATTACTGTTGCCTGAGCCAATAAGAGACATCACTTCTCATTTGAGCTGTGGCCTGGAGGTTAACACTGAGCCTCCCTAAAGTAATGCAGCCATTTGGACTGGTTAAGTTAGATTGTTGTTTCAGAAGTGAGATTTATTATGGTAAAATATGTAGATTTTATTTCAGATTCTTTTTGACTATGGATAGTTTCATAACAATGCTGCAATTCCTTCTATTTGAAATATGTTCTCAAGTTTGTTTAAAGTGCCCTATGTAACTTTTCTGAAGGTGGGCACACCTACCTGCTTGTCCCCATGGAGATGCTATTGTTTTGCCTGGAATGTTCCACAGTATGGCATTAAAATTATCCATCTCCATGGAGACAAGCAGCTGACACCTCAAGGCCAAGTTACAGGTAAGATCTTTGGAGAGGCGTCCAGTAAAGAACGCTGCTCATTCTCCATGGACACAGGTGGAGGACCCTCTGCCTGAAGTTACATAGTGCACCTTTAACTTTTAAGTTGGTTCAAAACAAAATGCATTTTACAGAGTCATATGAGGACACATAGAGGATTGCTCTAGGCCTGTGATAATATAGGATTTTGAAATGTGGCTGTAATTAAACCCAATCAATAAATACTATCTAAATTGTCATCCAATCAATACAGTTGTAATGCCGTCACATAGCTTGTCTCCTTATGACTAGCAGCTGGAAAACTGCGTAACTTTGCTTCAAATTGACCAAATTATGTTTAGAGCCAAATATGATTATAGCTCCAGGTTAAATTCTCAAACCCAATCTATATGTAAATTTATACTTGTAACATGGCGCAGGGAAATCAAAGGCGGAGTCGATGCTTGGATTGATGAACTAAACAGCAGCTCTGTGCACACGACCTGGAAAATAATAATCAGGTGACCTCTGAGTCTTCATAATGACGACTTCTAAATTATTCCATGTCATGATATTGATTTGATTTCACATGATCGTGGAATAGAAAAGGACTCGTACAGTGGCCAAAGATAATCGCTCTGGCTGCATATGAACCATAAAAATGTCTGCTACTGCTGGTTTATATTGAAGTCGGGGGGCATTAATTGTCAGCAACCACCGCCACAAATTGGACATGACAGTTTGGGCGGTGGTATTTACGAGTCAATTGGTTACATTCTGTGGATTAAATCAGTCAATCACTCATATTGCCATAGCATGGAACAGTGGGCCCTTAAGATAAATGGCAAAAGAACCTCCCCTGCACATCTGATTAGGCAAATTTGCAGTTTTGATTTTGTGGTTTCATACATGCTACACCACAAAAGCAAATCACATATGAAATAGCAGTCTCAGCGCAGCATGCTTTGTCTACACCATGTGCAAAACACATACAAATGATAGGGCTGCACTGTAGCTACAAAATCATCTCAAATACGAGAATATTGATTGGTTATTGGACACTCCTGACTACAGGTGGGCCGATTAGCATAATACTGATAATATCGTGAGTGATGTTTTGAAAATGTGCAAGGTCTGAATATTAAGTAGGCCTAAATCATTCATAACACAAAGTTTTACAAAAAGTGCAGATTATTATTTTTTTATGGATTGCCTCCAAAACGAGTATAAAGTGATATGTCTGCACTTTTGTGGTTAATTTCAAATTTATCTGATTTAACCTCAACCAATACACTGAAGACATGTTTTGGTCTGACATGATATCATCTAAATATTATTATGACATTCATTTTTGTCAGTATCACCCATCCCTACCTTGGCAAATGATCAAAGTTGCTGTAAAAACAACAGTATGGAATGAGTATTCAAATGATGCTTTGAGAGTTTTAGCTACACTTTTGGCCAACTATAGTTAGCCATTTTTCTTTTTTCTAAGTGCAGCCCTAACACACATTACATCAGACATGATCAGTACCTGCAGTTGTACGTCCGGATCTCCTTGTTGTCCCGCTTGCACTTAACCGCCACAAAGATCATGGTGACGAAGAGGATGGCTGCTATAGAACCCAGGGCGATGATGAAGATGAGAGACAGGTTGACCGGTCCAATAGACTCCTGTGCATTCAAATCCGGGGAAAGGTACACCACAATGTAGGCCGACGCGGAGAGGGCGGGCTTCCCGTGGTCCCTAGCCACCACAGTGATCTCATAGGTGGATTTGGCGCTTTCTCCAAACAACCGCGTGGACCTCACCTCTCCGTTTACCTGGTCTATCTCAAAATAAGCCCTGTCTCCTTCTGAAATCGTGTACGTCAGTCTCCCGTTCTCCCCCTCGTCGTAGTCGTCCGCTTTTACCTGGGTCACCATGTAGCCCACCCCTGCGTTCCGAGGGATGGAGACCTCAGCCGTGCCATTGACTAAAGGGGGGTTAGTCATGACAGGGGTGTTGTCATTCACATCCAGGACAACAATGCGAACAGTGGCGTTGCTGGACAGTGATGGATTGCCATTGTCCCGGGCCAAAACTTTAAAATCAAAAGTCCTGGTGTACTCGTGGTCGAATGATCTCATCGAATAGATTCTGCCTGAGGGGTTGATGCTCACGTACGTGTTTACATCCATGTGCTTGATTTCACCGGGGACTATGGAGTATGACACAGTGCCGTTCATGCCTAAATCCGGGTCCTCAGCTGCCACCTCCAGCAGGCAGGACCCGGGCAGGTTATTCTCCATGACCATCTCTTGATAGTGTGGCTTTAAGAAAAGGGGAGGGTTGTCGTTCTCGTCGGTAACTTTAACTACGAGGGACTTGGTGGCGCGTAAAGGGGGTATACCACTGTCCTCGGCTTGTATGGTGAGGTTATACGTGTCCTTCTGCTCCCTGTCAAGCCTGCCATCCACAAGTATAGTGGAAAAGCTCTCGTATTCTTGCAGCCTGAACGGTACATTGCCCTGGAGCCTGCACTGCACTTTGCCGTTCGCCCCCGAGTCCTTATCGGACACTCGCACTAACGCAATGACATATCCTCTCTGTGCATTCTCGCTAACTTCCACCATCTCCGTGTTGAGTGACAGCAGGCTGATGATGGGCGGGTTATCGTTCATATCCATCACGTTGACTGTGACTTTGCAGTGGGCAGGGATGGAATTGGGACCCAAATCTTTGGCTTGGACGTCTATCTCGTAGATTTGTGTGCTCTCGTAATCCAAAACACCGTTGACAGTAATGACCCCAGTTCTCGGGTCAATTTTGAAAGCGTCCCTTGTCTTTTCTGTGACGTAGCTGTTAAAAGAGTACACAATCTCTCCATTAGTGCCCTCGTCCGGATCTGTGGCGTTCAGGTCTATCACTAGAGTATTAACGGGAGAGTTCTCCATTACATTGACTGTATACACGGGCTCGTCAAACACCGGATTGTTATCATTGGAGTCTATTACTCTGATGTTTAACTGGACCGCGCCTATTTTTGGCGGGTCTCCTCCATCCTCCGCGCTCAGTTCATATGTATAATGTGATTGGGTTTCCCTGTCGAGTGATTTCTGCACTACAAGCTCTGCAATCTTGGAGCCGTCGCCTCTGGTCTTGATTTCTAGTCCGAATAGCTCATTGGGAGTGATGGAATAGGACTGCACTCCGAAGACACCTGAGTCCGGATCGCTTGCCCCCTCTAGGGGAAAGCGAGTACCAGGGGCGGCGTTTTCAGAAATTTCAATGTCAATGTGGCTAGTGGGGAATCTGGGTGCGTTATCATTCAAATCCTCTATTTCAACTTTGATGACGCAGATTTCCATAGAGTTTGACATCACTTCCAAGGAAATAATGCACTTTGGGTTCTGTCGACAAACTACATCCCGGTCGATTTTCATTTGGGTTGTAAGGATTCCGCCCGGGCTCAGTTCCACCCATCGCGGCTCGGAATTAGAAATCACTCTCAGGTACGGAGGCTGCGGTGCAATCTGAAATCCCTGCTTTAGTGCGTCCTTCGTCACGTTCCCAATCACAGATCCGGGCTTCATCTCCTCGTTTATTCCATATTTGAGGTTAATCACCGCCTCGGCTCCGATCCAAAACAACAAGAACAGCAAGATTAACTGTATTAACTCCATCTTCTTGCTTTGATTTGAACCTGTTGACTTTTCTCTCTCTGGTTGTGGACAATTACGCACGAGAACCAAAGAACGCCGGTTTCATCTCATTCAGAAAGTCCACAGTTAAACATGAGAAATTCTAACAAGTGTCCTACTTCACTCTCAGAGCACATCCTCCAGTGGACTGCAGCGGCACCGGGAACATGCCGGAGCTTCTCACTATACTCTGCCAGAGCCGTGTAAATCCACGAAGCACCCGTCAGGCGACCGTTACGCACGACTCACAGCACAAACTGTTCATCTTTAAAGTATCAACGGGTAGTTAACGCAGAATATGAATCCTTTTCAACGTGTTAGTCCACAAAATTATGAAATAAAGTCCCCCAATGTGGTCAAAAGACAGAATGGGTGTAATTGCACATCTTACTTGTCTGGATGCACAAAATATTCAGTCCTTAGATGTTAAGGAACAGTGCTGGGGAGCACCGGAATGACACCACATCGCATAAGTCCAAATAAGCTTTTCAGCCCGAGTCTTGTCTGTTCAATTATTTCCCAGTTTGAAAAAGACTGCAAAATATCCCGAAAACGAGTCCAAAGCGGGGAAAAAAGCAATCCGCTGTACGCGCAGAGGGAGGAGACGCTGCGCCTAAAGCCGTGCCATGTTGAGGCTGCAGCAGTAGAACCCTCTATTATCCTGGAGGAGACAGCAGTCAGTGTATCGTGTGCGTCTGTGGCTCGCTCCGAACGTGCGCTCCTGTCGCTTCACTGGCGCAAACTGGCGGCCGCGCGTCTCCAAGCCCAGCGCTCAGTCTCAGGACCCGCATTCCCCTCAGCCAATCGGAGGTTACACAGGAGGTTCTCAGTGCTGGTGGGCGGGGCCAAGCACAGCAAGCAACTACCTGTTCTGTTCTCTCTCTTTCTTCCTCTCCTTCTTTTTTGCAGATAGTCCAGGCGACGGGCAATTACTGCGTTACAAGTTGAAACACGAAATGGTGATATTAGATGAGTCCCAAAAGTGGGGTCTTTCTCTCTCTCATCCTCCTCCTCCTCCTCGCTCGGTCACCCACGGGAGTCTTTTGCCGTATCCCCTTGAGTATAGAGGAAAGTATTCCCCCCTTAGAGCCGCGGGTGAGATGCTATAGTTTTTCCCATTAGTCTCAAACTTGCTGCGTCTTACCCATGTTGTTATTTTTCTATCAGCATATATGTGGAGCAGATCTTCTCTTTCTGAATGAACCGTATTTCCCAAGTCCCTTAAGAGCGTTGATGTACTGTTCTTGCAAGTCTAAACACAACGATACATCCTGTATTTATGCTTTATAGCCTAACACAACCATGGTGAGGTGATTTCCAATTATGAACGTTTCTCCTATCGATTATAATACTTGAGTGTGACTGAACCTACATGTTTCCACATGATCAATAGACAACACAACACGCTTTTATTTATTATTAAGGAAAATAAGTATCCCGTTTTTGTGTCATTGTGAAAAGATACTATTACGCGCAGCGCACTTGGGATTTGATTGGTTAGTTAAAGCGCACGCACAAGCACCAGATTTCTTAATGACATCTAACGGTATTTAACTAACTATTCTTAGTGTGTGCGTAAATACAATAGGACATGGAATATATAGGGTTTACAAATGTGGGAACAGAGCTAGTTATAGTAAAGCTACCTCGTGGTTAAAATGTAACGTTCATCGACGCGCCTGCATGTTGCTACATTGCTCACTCTTCTCAAATCTTCTCATTCA
This sequence comes from Periophthalmodon schlosseri, assembly GCA_000787095.1. Classification (NCBI taxonomy): domain Eukaryota; kingdom Metazoa; phylum Chordata; class Actinopteri; order Gobiiformes; family Gobiidae; genus Periophthalmodon; species Periophthalmodon schlosseri. The sequence goes on from JACM01046210.1 coordinate 27,523, forward strand.
CACAGACGCGTCAGCCAGGCCTCTCCGCTCCTCCTCTGGCTGCTCCCCTCACCAGCATCACAGCCTGCCGACACCGGGCCGCTTTCAAAGTCGCAAGGGTGACACCTAGCGTCCACAGCGGTCACAACTCCTCGTCTCTGTGTGCATTTCTTTCACCTCCTCAAAAACAACAACATCGCGTGTGCCCATAAGAATAACAATGAAACATGGTGCCAAATCAATTTCCTTTTTGCATTTACATAAGAAGTCGGCCATTTGACCACAATTAATTCGTTGTGCAAAAGGCGAATTAGTGCTAAGCCATATCCAATTCAATGCTAATCAATAAAGGGAGATTGAACTATGGTGGATTGAGAAATGGGGTCAAGGCTTGGATAGAGTTCATATTTTATATTCATTTATGCTTTCTTTTAAGATTAAATTAAATACATTAGAATAAACAGATAAAATAAGACACAGACATAAAATATTTTGTGTATTTGATTGCTAGAGCTAGAGACGTAATTTTCCATCAAAGTTTAAAATTGAGGGAGTTATGATTATGAATAATTTTGCGAGAATCAAAGATGAAGTGTCTCTAAATTCACAGCTAAACACTTCAGATGTAATTGTGGCATTGATTGAAATATGTATTTTTTTTTTTAGAATCCACTTATTTTACTTATTTTTGGAACACATTTATTTTTCTCTTTTACCACAAACTGTCCAATCTCAGTTGCCCATAAATACTTAATGTGTGACAGTTAACAGTCAGAGGCACTAACAACAAGGAGCAGTGTGGTGTATGTGGTGGCCTTGAGCTACTGTTTCATTGAGCGAACGATACTTTATAGAGTACAACAATTACTGTCCTATTACAACAAATGCATCAAAAGAAATGTTCTTTAGGAGTTTAACTCTTGAAAACCTGAAAATATATTCAAGTTAATTCCATTGACTTTCTGACCTTGCACAGCAAACTCATAAGCTCACAAGAATCCATGTTGGCACTGATGTGATAGGGCCGACAGGTGGCTGACGCACCAATCACAGAGCAGCACTGAGGTTTGTGCAGAAGCCAAAGGCGAAGCCCCAAGAGAACCAAAACAAACACGGCGACGCCGACAGACGAACTTCAGCCTATTTTAGCGTCAGTACGGACTATTTTGTTGAAGAACATGCACAAGGAAAGAACTTTGTGCATTTGTAGACAGAGAATATGTCTGTGCTTTTCTCTCAACTGGATATTAGATTTTTCATCTTGTTCTGCTGTTGTAATGCTTCAACCAATCAGATTCAAATTATCCTCATGATGTTCTGCGTTTTCTGATGACTTTCAGCGAGAGCCATCCCAGAGTGATAATGTGTAGAACTCTTTTCAGTGACACACATATCGCTCGGTGTGAGTCGGGGTAATGACTTTCCAACAGCTGATCAATGTTTTTGATATTATAGTAATTACAATGTGTTAAGAGTTTCACAAATTAGTTAAAATGTGTTGAAAGTTGCATGTCCCACTTAAATGTGTCCTGTGTGAATACACGGGAGACCACCGCTCAGATTGAGTGGTTTTGGTTTTGAGTGGCTACTGTTGTGTCCTTGTGCAAGACACTTGACTCATCTTACCTAAAAATGAATGTGTGTGTGAGTTATTGGCAGTGATTGGAGAACTTAGATACTGGGACATCATGTACCATACCACAGAGGTAGCATACCGCCCTGAGTTTTGTCAGTGAGTTATGCAATGACAGTGTACTACAGTTTCCTAGTATTGTTGGAAAGACATTGTCTCCATAAACTATACTGGGATGCAGCCCTGGTGCTCCTTACTTCCAGAGTATCCAGTACAGTATCGTTTACAGTACTAGCAACTTGGTGATAATTTGCATTTTAACAGCCCTTGACATCATATATTTCAATATTTGTAACTTGAGAATGTCGCTTATAATTGTTTATTTTCTGCCAAACATTTGAATTGGCCACATAAACAAGATGATCCAGTGCATTCATTTTTTTCATATCAGTGTTATTTTTTCTGCCCATTCCCTGAACTATTGTATACAGACCTGAACTGTCAATACCTTTTCATATTTAGTCCGTATATGCCTGTCTTGTCAGTTATACCCTGTATATCACTGCTGTTAACCCTACTGGGTGAGAGTTAGCAAATGTCCTGCAGCCGTCTGCCCAATGAACATTTTTTGGTCCAATTTGGAGAGCTCTGGAGCATGCTGAGGGCTAAGAGGGTTCACACTGTAGCTTATGTCCTCACCCCTGCAGTTCAGCCTGGTTCAACCCTCATGCTCCAGGCAGCACGTTGATCATAAACTATACCACAGCAATTTAGTATTTCTTTGTGTTCCAGCGCCATAGAGCCAAATATACTGTACTTTATTTACGAGCAGCAGTCTGCCTCAATATACTTCCCATTGCTTTTGTTCACTATTGATTTTTGGGCTGTACTAAAATCCCTACATTTTCTTGTGTAGAGAGACGGCCGGTGCGTTGTATTGAGTTGTTTGTTAGTTTTTTATATTATTTATTCAAGAAAATTCTGTAAAGTCTGTATTCTGGCTCAATTAGTCATTAAATTATCATAAAATGTCACTTTTTTACCAATGCAATAGCTCACATTTTAGCACAATGTCAATGTTTGTGATAAACTATGTTGTATAAACAAAACAGAAAAACTCCAGATAGCTTGAACAGGTACTAAAAATGAAACAAAACATAAATGAACCATTTATAGAGGGATAATGAAGTTGAGTATAATAGGGGTTTAATTAAAACATGCTGGGGGGAAATATGACATTAGAAGTGTAGCTATAAAAGGAGAAGGTCATCATACATGTAAAAGCTTCAAATCAAAGAGTTACATCACCACAATAATGTGTAATGTAATCAATAGTGCCATGGCCGTGGGCATTTACATGGAAATAAATGCCAACACTTTATTTGATGCTGTACTTGTACCTGTGCACCACCTGGTGTAAAACAAACAGTAATAACATGATCAGACTGAGATCAGCAGGTTTGTGTAATATGTTGCCTGTATAAAGAAGTGGACTAAGCGAGTGTGACGTCACCCATAGCGTTCGGCTCTAGTCAAATGAAGCTCATCGAGGCTAGAGCAGTTATAGGGGCGAATTTGGAGCCGAGTTCCATTTTTGGAATTCTGACCGCGAGTATCATAGCAACTAAAGAGCCAATCCGGAGCGAGGCTGATGAAGGTAACGCCCTTTCCTGCCCGCACTGCTGGTTTAGCATGAAGTACGCCATTAGCAATGCTGTCAATCAAACCTGTTGCTAACGCTAGCTATCTAGTTTTTCTGACACAATAGTGAAATAAAAATACCAGGATCATGTAGAGCAGGTTAATACGAACATTCTAAGGCCAAAATGACGAGTCTGACAGCAGCAGTTACAGAGAGAGGGGCGACAGTTTTTCAATAGAAAGTAAATTGTAGCCAGAGTTGATGGAGTCGGAAGCCTATTTGGAACGCGGCAGCTAGCAGGTTAGCTATGTCCATTTATATATACAGTCTATGGTTCTTACACATTTTAACTTTTTTTTTTTTTTTTTTACAGTTGTTATAAGTATGTTATTGTACTTAAAAATGCACTATGCAACTTTTCTGGCCTGCGGGATCACCTCTCCACAGATCTGACATGTATTTTTTACAAATTTTTACTTTTTTTTTTTTTTTTTTACAGTTGTTATAAGTATGTTATTGTACTTAAAAATGCACTATGCAACTTTTCTGGCCTGCGGGATCACCTCTCCACAGATCTGACATGTAACTTGACCTTTCTCTGTGTTATCTGTTCGTCTCTACGCTGATAAGCTCAATATCATCAGATAACTGCAAGCAAAACAACAGAGACAAGCAGGTGGCGCACCCTGCTCCACAACTGTTACATAGTTATTAGGTTAGAGCAGCGCATAAGGTCATTTCAGATACAGTGTTACCAGACCAATAATAAGAACGAGAGAGAAACACTATAATATTCAAATATGTGATTTTTCCAGTTGGAGCTGCATCTGAAGCCCACGTTGAATCTTGGTTCTAAACTTGCCACTGAAGGCAGAGCTGGGCTATTTAAGTTCCTGGGAGTTTCACAACCTTAGGATGGGCTTTCAGCATATCTACTCTGCAAAGCCTCAGCCAGAGCATGTTGAAAGTACATAGGGAATGACTGATTTTTTTTTTTCATGTCCTCTTTTTTTCCTGTGCTGCCAAGGAACGCCGCACGTCTGTAGTCCGTCCCTGCTGCTCGCTTGGAAAGGAATATCTAAGCTCTTCTGACAGATGCCGGCATTATCAGCCCTGTGTCCGACGCGCCACTGGAACTTGGCCCAAGCACAAAAACAGACTTAGAGGAGTAAGGTGAGACAGACAGCGTCGCATTGATTTGGAATAAGCAAGATGGCAGTGCTTATTTTGGCTGAGGATGACATTATTGTTGCAGCCTCCGGTTAGCATAAAACACACATTGATTCTTTATGAGGGAGTTTTGCCAGATGTGTAAAAGGAACGAGAACTGACAGGTTTAATCTACACTCATGCAGTCTCCATGATGATATGCTCAACAACTCACCAACAAAAAGTCAATTTAGGTTGTTTTAGTTGAAAATGAATGTAACTATATTATGCAAATTAGACTCTTGTGAGCTTTAAGCCATGTTATAATGTTGTGACCTCATCAAAAACATACCTGGAGTTGTGTTTTGTTTCATTCACACATTTGAGTAACCCTTTATTATTAGTCTGTTTACATCTCCAAAGCTCAGAATGCTCTGTCCCACCTTGTGATGTCATGAAGCAGTAGTTTTCAAGTTAACAGCTGCCTTTTACCTTTAGTTCAGTAGAGACTGGCAATGCGAGGGCTGAAATCATCCAGATGATTCTAGTGAAGGTGTATGGAGTTTAAAAACACAGTGGAGCACTTCCTGTATTACCACATGACATCACAAGGTGGAGTGTTTTCTGACTAAGAGAAGTACTCAGCCTAAATATGCCGGGTTTGTGTGTTAAACGTGTGAATGAAACAAAACTCAACTCTGGGTATGTTTTTGATGAGGAAACAACATTATAACAAATCAGATAATAGTGTCATATAAGCTCTTTAAAGCTCCACATTTCGGCTGCAGTGGTGTAGTTGACCCTTGCCCAGCCGGATACTGTTGTAGCAAGAAGTACAGGCTTAATGATTAACTTTTTTCATAATAGTTGGTCTCTGGTTCAGTTAAAAGTTTGTATTCCTTCGTTTTCATTAGTTTGGTTTGAAATCTGACACAGTTTTTAAAGAAGACACATATTCTGAGCTTAATGATAGAAATTGGTCCAATGACTTCCTGTAAAAAAATGCATAGTGTCATTTCAGCAAGGGGCAGATTTTCTTTTACCTGTTTAAAGGGCCCATATTACACGATTTTCTGATCTATGTTATAATGTTGTTTCCTCATCACAAACAGACCTGGAGATGTGCTTTGCTTCATTCACACATGTTTAACACAAATCCTGCATGTTTAGGCCAAGTTCTTCTCTCAAACTACCACCTTGCGATGTCATGTGGTAACACAGGAAGTGCTCCACTGTGTTTTTAAACTCCATACACCTTCACTTGAATCATCTGGATGATTTCAGCCCTGGAATTGCCAATCGCTACTGAACTAAAAGTAAAAGGCATCTGTTAACTTGAAAACTACCGCTTCATGACATCACAAGGTGGAACAGAGCATTTTGAGCTTTGGCATGACATCACAGGTGGAACAGAGCATTTTGAGCTTTGGAGTTGTAGACAGACTAATAATAAAGGGTTACTCAAATGTGTGAATGAAACAAAACACAACTCCACGTATGTTTTTGAGGAGGTAACAATATTCTAACATGGCTTAAAGCTCACAACAGTCACTTTAAAAATGGCTACATAACCTTTTTGAACCCAACATATACGACCAGAGTTGGATTTTTTTTTAGATAATCACAAGTACAGAGCAGTGGGCGGAGATAGGGGGTAGGTGAAAACAGAAATTTCCTGAGCACTCAAACTTCAAACACAGGACAACAGGAATGAATCACATCATAGAAAAACAACTTTGAGCAAGCGAATGATGAGAGAACATTGTTAAAACATGGTCAAAAGCTCATCAGATTTGATTTCACATAACATTCCTCGTTTAAATGCGTTTCATAGAACTCCATGATACTTTTCTTCTCTTTGGTCGGTGACTCCACACAGCACATGAGCTCCTTTGATTCCCTCATGCATGTTCTGCTGTGATGTAGATGCTGTTTCTTCTCCTGGGTGGCTCGCCTCAGGTTTAATCAAATGGACTGCTCCTTCCCTATGCTCACGACATAGTATTGTTGTAGATGGTGGTGTGGAGTGTGTGCGGTGACCCTCTCTCCATACAAATGCAAATGAATCAGAAGAATTGTAGAACGCCTCTGTTTGAAGTCGTACCGTTGGTGGTGGATCCTGGTCATCAAAAGCCGTATTGATTTAATATGCAGTTTGTTGATGTTTAACAATTAATAATCAGTAACCCGGTGAACCGTTTGCTTCGGAAAGGAAACATGTTTAAGAGAAGCTTGTTCCCTTTGAGCGTAATTGTTTCAGCGTTTTCTACTGTTACATGGTCATTACCGGGCTCTGTTTACACTGCTCTCATGTTAGCAGCCAAATGCATTCTCACTGAAGGCCTTCGTCACAAATAAAAGCTGAAATGGTTAGTGGGTTTTAGCTAATGTGTTCCCCTCAATATCGAGGTGCTACGAATATGAGTTATGTTTTTCGATATATTATACAGTGTATTTGCATTTTACTTTATTTATTGAAAATGGCAATATGAAATGAACGCTTTTCTAACCAGGCCCAACCCTGTTTAGCTTCTGAGATCACATGAGATTGGGACTGACAAGAAAGTTTGGGCACATTTAGGCACAAAGAGATAGATTACATTACCAATACATGCAAAGTACAAACATTTTTTACTTTATATCTGTCATTTACTCAATTTTCTGTGATATTTGGTTGGTTTTAGGAAATACAAATTTGAATATTTTATGTGTGAGAGCATTTTTGAATTGTGATACAGAGCCGTAAAAAGGTAATTCCAAATAAAGGAGAGATAAAAAAGAAAAAACGTTGGTGAGAGAAACTGATGACTTTTTAGGCAATTCACTTTCCCCTGAACGAGAGGATCCCTGGTTCGAGCCCTGCTGTACAATGTGACGTCGGCTCGGGCATAGTATTAATTCTGTTGCAAGTTCCACACCTTGGTTTGGCTATACGTGTATTTATTTTTTCACTTACCATTCGATTACGTTCCAGTAAAAATGACTCGTATAAAAGAAATGCATAAACACCTCTATAGACCATTTAACCGTAGAATAAATTTACATCTGAGCGAGCCGAATGGGAGATAATGAAACGTCATATAGATATACTGCATTGTAGCCGCAACAGGGGGGAATATTATCTCAACTATTAATGTATTAATAAATCAGTAGTACAAGACCTACACAGGAAAAACTGTCTGCTCATTGGTTTTTATCAGTGTAGCTGGAGGCTGTGTATGAACGTTTGAACCTTTTATCGTCAGTTATGTGCCTGCTTCCACCGCATTCCTCCCAAATCAACAAAGTGCTTCTTCTAACATGCTTGAGTTTTCCTCCAAAATGGCTGACCTTCACATGGCATCTCTCAAAAACATTTGTGAATTGAAAAATCAGACACTGTATAGCAGCGACTGTTTATGCCTGTCTTAAAATCTCTCTCAAGGCATTTTGAGCCAAGTTTTATCAATCTCAGACTTTATATATTTCTCCATAACAAAAGCATCTCCACCATTTTCCTTTACCTCAAGACACAATAGGTGTAATCATGGACAGAGTGAGTTGCATATAGCTGAGATCTGATTGGCTTTGCATATGAAATCAATTGCCTTTGTTTGTAAGGCTGTACCGTTAAAGACACAATAAAGGAAGAACAAAAAGGCCCACAATGCATCACTCCTCAATAGACAATAGACAAGACCTGTGTGCTAGCAAGTTTCTCTTCACCTGCCGCACGCTCAATTAGCTTTGTGTTGCTGTGTTTATTCAATGTCAGCTCTGATTAATAGGCACAACATGGCGGCAGCAGCACCTGAAAATGGCTCTGCGGTGACTGGGTGGGACAATGATGCCGTCTGATAGCGATCACCGCAACACACAGCTTATCTGGGCACCCTCTTGGGGGTTTTTACAGCTGTTTTCTCGTCAAGACAAATTAGTACTACCCAGCACCTCTGTCTTTCACCCCCCAGCGTGGCACGGAACGGAGACGTCATGGTCACCGCTCCCGCCACTTTGGCCGCCACGTTGGGGCAGATTCTGTGGCATGTGTCAGTAGTAAAGGACACATTATGCAAATTTGACTTTTTTGAGGTTTTGGCCATGTTATGACGTTCCCTAATCATAAACATACCTGGAGGTGTGCTTTGTTTCATTCATTCTGTTTACAAGGTCATTTTGCTCTGAGCCTGAGAAATCACTGTTTTAATTTTCCCCAGATTGTGACGTCAAAGGTAGAAATCCTGCACAGTTTTTAAGTCAATAAATCATCACCAGGCTCGTTCCAGTGCTGGCGGAGTTGCTTATGTGACTAGCTTTTGTTTTTCTTTTCGTGGTTCATGCCCACTTTTGCCAGGGGAAGCTAACACCAAAGCCCATCTGGTGGAATGTAACGGTACTCGAGAGCAACAACTGCATACTATGTGATTTTTATAGAAAAGTGCTACTGACCACTGGAACCTGGAGTCCTGCGAAAAGGAAAACATACTGTGGTTTGTATTATTCACTCTAATCTGACGATCTAATCTAATGTCTGTGTTTGGAGTGGTGCTGGGCGCTTGAGCCAGGCTAATGCCCTAAATCCAGACTGTGAAATGAGGGAATAAGGTTATGTTCACACAGGATAACCTCCCTCAGCATGGCACGTATTGTCTCATGTTTAATCAGAAACAGCAACTATGTTTTTTCTTATGTATTAACTCCTGCCAATCCAGTGTTTTCATTATTGGTGAAATAATAATAATAATAATAGTAGCCTGCTCATACTTTCACCTTTTAAACATGGCACGTTTAAGTATGGCTGGAATTTAAACTTAACAAACTCCATCAAAGCAGCTGGTTTTGTAAAGATTCTTAAACCATTTACAGTCAAACAGTAATAATGCTAATTCTAGAGCAAATGCTTTGTATTACAGAATCCTATAGAAAAATGTTCACTTTTGCTTTGCAATATACATTTTTCTGATAACTAGCATGCCTTTGTATCTCATTTGACAAGTGTGTATGAAAGTAAGCAAGCAAGTATGAAAGTTATATTTGTATACTATGCATTAACATCTGATTGATGGAATACCTAAATTCTTGAAAACTTAATTTATAGGCATAATCTTTGCCAGGTTCACTACAGCTGAATTCCAAACTATGATGGATCGAGCAGTTGCCCTTTAAAAAAATAATTACCAGGCCCTGTCTTAACTAAAGTGTAAATACCAATGACAGATGAGAGTGTGCGTGCAAAATGACATTTCTACTGACCATCAAAGTGTTGTTCACTCGGCCCAGGTGGTAAAGCGCTGCCCCCTGCAGGCACCCATATGCTGCCTCGGTGATAGATGCCGCAGCATGGGGGGGGTTGTGTTTATTGCTTTTCATAATGTGCCACCAGTGTGTTGATGGTAATGAGGACTTTGCCCTGTGATTGTGCCAGTTTAAAATGTTACACTTCATCACCTTAATACCGGCCTTCAACAACATTCTGATGGCGCAGTGTCAAGCTCCGTGAGTCTGGCCACAAATTAGTAGGTCTTGTTATTCCAACATTAGCCTGTCAACACCTCATCTTAATTTCACCGCTGAGCACAAGTCAGCCGTATAAATAGAGACCTTGGATTGTATGGCGGCTTGTGTGGAGTGCTGATACGAGGTGAGAGGGTGCGTAGGTGGGAGGTGTATAAGCGTATTTATGTCTTACGCCACCATGTATGGATGCGCGCATTCTCCTCCACGGAAGATGTGAATTCAGAAAAACACACAGCAAGAGTAAGAGTGCTAGTGCTGGAGATAGAGAGGGAGAGAGAGAGAGTGAAATAATCCCATGCTATGTTATCCCAGCAAAAACCTGACAACCACCCGCGAGACTGATCTGGCTTAGCATTTGGTGTGTTAGGGGCTTGTTTGTGCTCCCATGATTGGAGCAGGCGAGCTAAGTTGGCCTCATAACAGTCCAGTCACAGCGAAGCCCCAGTGGAAATGCTATGCCTGGGGATGGTGGACCTGTCTCCATCTGGCTACACATATCAATAAAGGCAGCAGTGCGCTCTTATGGGAGGCTGGACTGGCCAAATTTTCTCCCCTGAAGGAACCTTATTAATTGCCCCTATGTTGGTAGAGGCTGCTTCCTTGCCCGACACGCCTTGCTTTGTTGGAGATTCTGAATTCCAGGCATGTATCCCAGAATGCAATTAGTCGTCCACCATTAGATCAAGCGACACATGTCTTCCCACCTTGCGCATGGTCTGGAATAGCGGTGCGAGCAGGGAGAAAAGAAAGAAATTAGTATGGAAATTAGCTGTCTTCAAAGCCGCTGGCGTTAAAGGTGGCGCGAGGGCCAGGGGACGGTGGTAGCTTCCTTTGCAGATATAGGAAGAGTGGAAAACGCTGGGATACACAAGGATTGATTTTCTTGGGAGACTCATATCCCTGTGTGCGAAGTGGGATTAAGGAAATGGCACATGAAACCCATATCATGCTGTTTAGTGTACTGTAATTGTGCACCACCGCGGCGTAGTCTGGTTGGAGCAGATTGTGTTTTACCAACACATAGCGATTCCCGATCCGTAGAGAGTTGGAGGTCCTTAACGTGTTTTAAAATAAACACATTTGAGATTAATCTGTATCCAGAACCAATGGAAGCGAGCCTGACCATGAGTTTAAGGTTGGCTTTCATCACATCCTGAAGACGGCAACACAAGCAAAAGTGACACGTGTGCGAGCCCCACCGGTGAACGCTGGCTTTAAAGATGGCACCAGGTTTAGCGCGGCTTTAGACGCAGCTAAAGACTTCATAGGAAACATCCCAGTGCCTCTTCTGACTTTCTGCATATCACATGAAACCAGACTTTTTACGCATGTCGCCTTTGAGTCATTGTCTGGAGCTAATGTGACAGGTGTTACGCACTAAATACTGAAGTATGTGGCTGAAACAAGACTTGTTTTTCTTTTCAAAAATGATATTTACACATTAGGGACCACTCAACGGAAATATTCAAATAAATGATGCCATAAAAAACACAGTAAAGGTTATCACTTTAATCATTTTTTGCTGCCATATTGGTTCTAATTGCTAATCTAAACACCAAAAGGAACATGCATTAGCTGCCCAAATATCAGTATTAAATCAGTCATTTCCAGCTTGATGTTCTCAGATTAATAACTTTCTTCTATTAAAAGTTCAATCAAAAAATATTGTATCAATCTGTATAAATAATACAGAGAGATATCAGTCTGGATTTGCCAGGTCAGTTTTTAGGGCCATTTTCGACCTGATTTAGCCCAGATTTTGTTTTGCTCTTGCTTGTGAATTTATTTATTGTTTGAGTTTAAAGTTCAGCCTTATTGCAATGCCTGTCTTATACTTTCTTAGCTACTGTCAACACTTGTTATAGCACCTTGTGTAACATTGTGTTTAAAGTACTCACAGCTATCAGTAATTAGAATGTCACTTTTCTTCAGTCTGCCATTGTTTGCTGATGAATCTTTGTGTGTGTGATGATGAGTGCAACGTACTCTGTGGGGTCTGTGTTTTGTATATTCTTGCACAGAAGGTCATTACACCTCAGATGCCATTGTTATATTTATTTACTCTATAATATACTATTATATTTTTTAAAAATCCCTTGTACAGTTTGAACACAATTATATGCAGGTATACTTATGTCCACAAGTTGTTTTGGTATCATTGTAAAACATATTGCTTTTCAAATTTCTCTAAAATTAATGATGAGCCCAGGACTGCTCCGTCCTCATTCATCTCTTTGTATGTAAAGGGGCCTAGGCCTGATAGGCTGTCTGCTGCCTGGCCCTGTGGCTGTGGGGATTCCTTTCCCCCATGTGTCAGCCAATGTTTACTGAGGACTGGGATGGATCGCAGCTTTTCATAATCCACTGCCCGCACACTGGAGCAGGGGCAAAAATCATTCTCTTTGTGTCAACAGTTGTTTCATTCATGGGTAATTTCCCCACAGCGCGCCGGGTGCTGGAAGCCACAGACAGATAACGGGCCAGGCACAAAGTGAGAGATTGTAGAAGAGATGTCCACACTCAAGTGCCTGCTCCCCTGGAAACAGCCCCGCCACCATCCTGTTAAAGTGCACTATTTGTATTCCACCTGATTTCTTCTCTCACATTGATGTGTATTAACTAACCATGTATTGAATTTATGAGAGTAATATATGTCAAAAGATACGGATGATGTCAGCAGTTCCTTAAGTAAAAAGAGGGAGCGCGCATCTGTGGAATCACTACTCAACACTTTTGGTGGTGCTCCCTTGGCTCTGGCCACGCTCCAAGTGTAGCTCCGGATCAATGCTCTGGAGTGAGCTGTGGGTGGCAGTGTGCAGGTAAAACTGTATGGAACACAAAGGCCTGAGTAAGTCCACTCTTACTCTGAGAATGACACGCAGACAGAGCAGGACTTCCTCCTCTTCATTATTTTCACAGTGCTGCGGTTAATGAGCCTGGTCTTGCTAGGGGACAGTCTTTGACTACCTATAATGTAAATGATACTCTACGGAGAGCAGGAGCAGCTTCTGCAACCAAGGAGCTTAAACTGTCCCATCATTATGTGTTTTTACTGTGAGAGCGGCCAACTACTGTTCTGCTGTGTCCCTCTGGGGTCCTCTTCTTCCAAACCAAATGTACTTATGCAACGTGAACTTTTCTTAAATAGTATTATATAGTTTACAGCTTATAAACATACTTTTCTAGCCTCTATGCATTTTCAACTATTCTTATCGCTTTAAGGTTTTATAAAGAGCAGGGCTTTCAAAAATATAGCCTTTTTGCTTTTAGACCAAAATGCACATGCACTTACTATTTATTCATGTTGACAGTCTTCATAGTTAAAAACACTTTTTCCATTGTACATTTGGGTTAAGAGACTCCAGTTAGATGTGTTTCATTCTAGAGTTTCTTTAGACTTTTACATGTGTTAAAGAGGCTTTGACTGACTCCTCTCCTGCTGTTCTCCTGATCCATTTCCAGGAGCACATACTTATAGGAGCAGGTCCTGGTAGATGCACACACCTTCACTGTCAGTAGTTAGTGGCTAAACTTGTGGCCTCACTGCACTGACAGAGAAGTGCAGTGTTAAAAGTGTGACAGGTTAAATGACTGTTTAGTTGTAGAGGAAAGGGCTAAAGTCAATCAAAACATTTTTAACAGCAAAATGACAAACCAGTCAGAGAATGACATAAAACACTGACCAAAGCGACGCAGCTTGATAGACTGAGTGAATCATAAAATTAGGATCTAGAAAATGTGGTCACACTGGCTCCATGAAAAGTGCGAAATGTGATGCAGCTGGCTTATATCTCACGTTCTGAAGTGTTGACAAATTAGTGCCAACTTCCTCTCAGAGCTGATAACGGCCGAATGCCAAAGAAATTTAACAGCACTAATCATTTTATTTATCTACATCAAAAGGAAGACAGTATCAAAAACCCAATAACCAAGCACTCTTTTTATAAGTATATTTTTTTCGTTTGTCAGAAAAGTTTGTTTTAGCTTAAATTCTGTTCTTGTAGTGAATGGATCTTTTATTGTGGCCAGTAGACAGAGACTCATTCATTATTTAACCATACAACATTGGGGTTAGATGCTGAAAACCAACATGCAGTTTTATCGGTGTAAAAGTGTCTTTCAATGCACCCAGAAGGAGACTTACTCTTCATTAAAATGAGTCCTCATTAAAAAGGTGTAATAAAACTGCTCTTACAGCTTAGCACCTTTTGGTAGAAGTGGATAGCCAAAAAATGTACTCATCTAAGGCTGTTACTTCAAGATAAGTAGTAAAGTAAAGATTTTTACTTGAGTAATTGCGAGAGTAAAACTGTCTGGTCGCATCATCTGATTTATAACTTGACATTAAAGGTCCTATATTACCTAAAAGTGACTCTTGTGAGCGTTAAGCCATGTTAGAACATTGTTACCTCATCAAAAACATACTTGGAGCTGTGTTTTCTTTCATTCACACATGTTTGAGTAACACTTTATTATTCTACATCTGTCTACATCTCCAAAGCTCAAAATGCTCTGTTCCACCTTGTGATGTCATGAAGTGTTAGTTTTCAACACTTCGTGACATAACAGCTACCTTGCAAGTCCAGGGCTGACAAATGGTTTTAGTGAAGATGTATAGAGTTTAAAAACACAGTGGAGCACTTGGAGCTCTGTATAACCACATGACATCACAAGGTGGAACAGAGTGTTTTCTGTTTTCTTTAAACTCGGCCTAAATATCCAGGGTTTGTCTGTTAAACATGTGTGAATGAAACAAAACACAACTCCAGGTCTGTTTGTGATGAGGAAACAACATTATAACACAGATCAGAAAATAGTGTAATATGGGCCCTTTAAAGGTCCTATATTACACAAAATTGTTCCACCTTGTGATGTCATGAAGTGGTAGTTTTCAAGTTAACAGCTACCTTTTATCTTTTGTTCTGTAGAGATTGGCAATTCCAGGGCTGAAATTATCCAAATGATTCTAGTGAATGTGTATGGGGTTTAAAAACACAGTGGAGCACTTCCTGTATTACCACATGACATCACAAAGTGAAACAGAGTGTTTTCTGTTTGAGAGAAGAACTCGCCTAAATATGCAGGGTTTGTGGGTTAAACATGTGTGAATGAAACAAAACACAACTCCAGGTCTGTTTTTGATGAGGAAACGACATTATAACACAGATCAGAAAATAGTGTAATGTGGGCCCTTTAATGTAATTGGGTGAAAGAAAACATTTAATCATGCAGAAAATCTGATATTTTCAAAATAGACACAAAAACTATCTATCTGAAATAACTGAAGAAGTAGTGCAAGAAACACAAACATTCAAATCATTTAATATTGTCAACATAAAACCTTTGTTACAAGAACCAAAGTGTTTAAGAGTAAATAAGAGTATTGCTACTTATATACTACTCAAGTGGGAGTAAAAGTATGTGTGTCTGAAAACTACTCAAAGCAGTACAATTTTAGTAAAAAGTACTATACCACGTGGCCTTGTTCGAGTATTTAATAGTGAACGTCCTGAAGATCTGGTTGAGGTGAATATCTATAAGTAAAATCCTGCCTGGCTTTGCAGCTGTTGTAATGGAACACATTCATTGACTGACTTGTGTTTTCTGATGTGTTTCATTAACTTTCTCTGGAGTGATTGATTGGAGCGGTGTGTGATCCATTCAGGAGGCCAAGTGCACAAACTGAACGTAGGTGTTTGGTTGATGGAGGGTTTGTGTACAGGTATGCGCTGTGTACTTGTTGTTTATGCGAGGCAGTGCAGAGACATCATGTCTGCGGCTTATAGCTCCACAGAGCACTTTGTTTTTATAACGCTCTGAGGATGGAGCCGTGCATTCTGTCTGCTTCCACCACAGCCCAGCCAAGCTCCACTCTGACTCGTCACGCCAATCACTCGTAAAATAACGGATATTTTGACATTACAGTGGAAAAACTGCAAGGCAAGTTCAATACACAGGAAGTGATTTTTACACAGGAAGTGATATTTTCAATGCTTAAACACAAACACCAACTACACGCTACATTGCTACATGTTCAACTCAAACAGTACAGTGTGTTAAATAAGAATTACAGTCGCAACATTTATTTTATTCTATTATTCTATTGGAATTCTATTTTATTCTTGAGTAATTAACAATCACTGCAAATTTTTGAAAAAGTTGTATTTGTAAAAAGTTGAGACATTCGACCTTTTGAGGCGTCTGAATCATCGGCAAGTCCCCGTCACTTTTTGTCACAACAGCATCTCATATCCATAAAAACGTGCAAAAGTGATAGAGTAATATTATAATCAAATGGTGGATTTATATGATTTTTTTTTTGTTTTTTTGGGGGGGCAGTTGGGGTGTCTCCAGCCTTTTTTGCTCTGACAGATACTTCTACCAAATAAAGATGGCAGAGAGCGGAGATGATTTAACAGCGATGGCAAGGCTTAGACGGAGTGCAGTTAGTTGGCTACAGTACGTAAAGAATTATCCATTTATCAGAGCACAAAGTTGGACATCTACAGTTACATTTGCAATGCTAATAGGCATGTGATGAATCAAATTAGAATTATTCAGCGTATATTTCTGAACTCATTGGGGAGCTACTCGGAAGGGGGAGCGACACCTGCTGGTGGCTCCTTATCTACAGGTGGGAGACCACTGTCTTAGTCTTGCTCTGTATTCTTTTAGTTCTTAACGCTGACAGATATTACTGGAGAACTCAAACGTTGCCCGCTTGAGTAATCCCTGCCACACTATTGGCCTACAGGGCTGGAAATGGCAATAATCTGACAGGTTGGACTTTTGCAATTTTGTGAACGGTCAATTTAACTAATCCTGCTTGAATTCAACAACATAAGACCCGCAGTCCTACTAGCGCGCCATGCTAATCACTGAAACTACGGAATTTCTGATTTTACAACAAAAGACTGGCAACGCATCAGCAAATCTGTGAATGATGGACGGTAATCTGTGTGAGCATTATGACATAAAAGCATTAGCCGTGTCTCCCCAGCATGTCAGAACAAAAGACAGGGAGGCAGTTAGCTGACACACAGACTGCCCCCACACGGCTCACAAGCCCTCAGTGTTAGATAAGGTGGTAATAAGATATAGTCAAAGCCTGGCAGCTAATCTGATATTTCACCTCGGCCAGAGATAGCAAAGATATAAAAAACGTATTAGGAGTGGGCACTAAGAGGATTAGAGTATGGAAACGGATGTGTGCCGGCGTTTTAATCCACTCATGCTTAACCCTTTGGAGCGAGTGGCCAGTCCACTACACACAAACAAAGGTTATTTGGCTTTCACTGGACACAAACACATCTCCTACCACATTTGATTTCGTTTGTCTAAAGTATGCGCGGGATAATCCTTAAAACATTAAAAACAAAACATTTTATGGATTTTAATATGGATGAAGAGAAGCCGTAGACAGGCCTTAGACAGGATGTGCAGCTAGTCGCCAGTGATCTTAGTGATTAGAACTCTTCTTTACGGCAATGTACTTGGCTTGAATCCTGGGTCATGGGGGGTATTTAGGTAAGGTGTATGGTTTCCCTGTGTCTGGGTGGTTCCCTTATTTACCCCATGAACCTAAAAACATGTGGAGAAATCTCCAACAAGCTTCCTCCACATAAGCCCAGACATTCATCTATTTACTCAGTGAGACGACATGAAGACCTGGCGGAATTTGTTCTGTGACTAAAAATATGTTAAACTACAGGTCAGATCTTTGGAGATGCGAGCCTGCTTAGGGTAAGAATAGATGTATTTCAAGTTTGTAATAACAATAATAACCAATTTCTTAACTTTTTTATTTAGGTTGATGTTCGTCCAGGTCTGATCCATGGTAAAAGCCAAAAGTAAAATCTGTCAACTGGACAAAACGTTTTAGGAGTGAAGACGTTTCGCTGCCCATCTAAGCCGCTTCTTCAGTTCTTGGTCAGATCACTGGTGGACAGTGCCTTATATCTATCTGAAGGGAGGAGTTAACTACACTGAAACTGACAACAGCTATTGTTTTCAGTCTTTGTTTGTTTTAGGCTAGGTCCATAGGTTGATGTAATATTGAAGGCTTTAGCCAATGGGGACCGGATGTTTTAGTCCCCACAAAGCTTAAGATCCCCAGGAAGTGATTGCATACAGATTTCAGTCTCCACAACGTGATGAATACCCACACACAATTTAGGCTCTTGTCATTATAAATCCTTCTCTCATCTACTTGTTTTCAATGACTCAAAGTACGTGCAGTGAACCTGAGTACTTTGATTAACATTCTGTGTCCCCTGACAACAGGCACCGGTCCTGTCTGCGGCGAATCTCAGCGGACTAAAGATTGACATTTACCGCTTGATTTGGCAACTGTGTGTGAAATTCCATTTATATGTGCATCTCTCAGGCTCGTGCGTACGTGTGTCCGTCATGTCCCTTTTGATACCGAGCGCTCCTTAGGTCACCCCGGCATTATTCCCCACTTTGGAGACACGGGAGGGGCAGAGGGCAATTAATCTTTCTCTGCCACGCCCCTCCCGCACCTTTCTTTTAGCTGCAAAACGATCATATCCGAATGGCCGTGCGAAAGGTGAAAACGCATGCTGTTGACCTTTTGACATATGTTAACGCTTATATTACTTTCAGGGGGCCAATAGCGGTGAGAAAACCTTCGGCACAATCAAAATGAAGCCATCACTCGAGCCGGACAGCTGTTACGTGGGATATGAGCAGACAGGCCCAGGGGAGCGCTTGCGTTCTGTCATCCAGGTCTGCCCCAGAGGGTGGGCGGGTGACGGGGCCGGCCAATAGCCTTTCTGTTCTGGGACGTGAACCTTGTGACCGGTGTAAGACGTACGCGCGTGTCACCTCGCTGAAGGGCACGGCCGTTCATAAATCACAGTGAGCAGAGGGTGGCGGAGACAGGCAGAAATAACAGGTGTCAATCTTCATTACGTGTGAGCTGCTGCCTCTCCAAATCCCAAATTATCTCTCAATTAAGAAGAAAAATGAAGGCATGGATGCTCGTCCGATCTGACATCCTAATTAATTAGTTCCTTCGTCTTGAAGAATTGACGTGTGCTTCGTGTCACCTTGGAGCCGCTTCTGTCTGTTGCATTGCAGATTTTGTGAGGGCTCGTCTTTGTAAAGGGCCAGGAGGAATTCTGAAAGACAACATCATTGGTTGTTTTGAAAAGCTTGAATGTAATGATGATGTCACATACTAATATGGAGGGAAGTAGGGATCTTCTTAATCACTACAGCCCGTCCCTGGAGTTGTGTTTGATTCACCTGTGTGTGAGTAATCCAGAGCTCACGGGTTTATTGCTCAAGCTCACGTTTTACTGTAGCAGGTTTGTTGTGCTGTTTTTGTTTTCTCTCTCTCTTGGCCAGGTCATCATCGTAAGATGTGATTGTCTTCCTCTTGATCTCGAAATGTAGCTTCTGTTAGTATTTTTGTTTTTAAATCTGGATCTTGTGGACTTTGTTTTCAAGATTAGTTTTTAAGATTAGATTTCAAGAAGTATTTAATAACCCTCAATAGTATAATAAAGGACTGTTAAGTGATTAGGAGGTTATATTGGATGCATAAACATTGCATGGCGCAGTATTTCTTCCCACCAACTATGGACATGAAGTGAGAGTAGATCAGGAAGTGGATTAGGCCTCCTAACTGGAGGCTTTGTTGTTTAAATTTTACAGTCCTTGCATCAACACTTGACCCATTTTCCTGATTATATTTGGATGATTTCTGGGTAGAGGTAACCCGGCTCCCTCCAGATCGATATCTCTGAATAGAGTTCTACACATCAATCTGGGATGGCTCTCGCTGAAAGCGATCGGAACCAATGATGAAAGCGTTCAAACAAATACATCAATATGACTGGTCAAAGCCTCACAACAGCGGAACAAGCTGAAAAATCAAACTTTAGTTAAATCCAGTGAGGGAAAAGCACAGGCGTCTTACAGAGGGAACTGTGAAAGACAGATTCTCAAAAGTTTGTGAACTCAAAAATCATGTTGGCAAGGCTAGGGTAAAGGCACAGTCACAGAAAATCTAATTGATGATTCTAGAACATTTAAGTTAAACACTTTAGTCTTCTGATTGCCATTCACAATTTCTACTGTCGTTAGTAGTTTTTCAACTTTTAAAATGGCCTATATTTCATTGTATATAGCGTATATTGATGAAGAAAGTCTTGATTGAATACCCCTCACACATCTACAGTGTAACGTGGACAATGCAGCGGTCCCGAATATGGCGCTGATTGATTGTCAGGAATAAAAGTCTGGCCCCTTTCCTCCACAGCAGAACTCACTGACGACATAATTGGCTATACTGTGAAATGGTCTGGGGTTTTATTATCAAATCAGTTGTGGTGAATTAAAGTTGTGTCTTTCATCCTGTCCTCTCATTTGTTATTTAGTTTCCCTGCTGCCTCCCTCAGGCTATTCGAGGCTTGGCTTGTAACAGGCAATTTCATCCTTACAATCAATTACAGGTTGATTGTCAAGGGTTTATGTGCTGAGAAAAATGTGCCGAAAAGATTGGGAATATGATTTGTTGTACTCACTATATTGCAAAAGAAAAGCGCCTTTGTGTCTCTAGTGAATAGGACGAACATGAATTGCTCCAAATGTATAGGTCTTTGTTGCTAATGGCAGATTTTTTTGTCAATTGAATGTGTCAGTGTAACTAGTGTCCCCGTGAATCGCGCAGTGGTATCTTGCAACATTACAGATGGCTCGATAAAATGTGAGAGAGATTGAGAAAACTTGTAATTGCACGTGTGACATGAGCGAGTGCGGGAGAACATCAGACATCTTTGCTGCTCATAGCTCTCTGCACGCTCAGTACAGTAGTGTGTTGTAATGCAAATGAATAGCATTTTAGCCTCAAGCCAGTGGCCTCCTCTGGTGCAGTACTTGTTGGAGTAATTAGAAGTGAGATGCATATTATATTTTTGGAACAAGATTCTCCCATTCGAACAAGGATTTAGCTGGTGCTTCCAGGTGCAAATGCAAAAATAACCGACACATCCAATAATCTGTGAGCTGTTATTTTCGTTCATAATTAGCTGCAGCCACTAGCCACCAAATATTCTCAAACATGTGTGAAAGGTAATTTTCAAATACATTTTTTAATTTGTTTTACTTGTTTACATTTGTGATGCACATGCTGGCCGAGAGAAAACAGCAAGCAAACTGTGAGCGCACCTCAGTGGCCCATTAGTTTATTGAGCGGTGACTCACAGCGCAATTGTTGGTTACATAAGGAAGAAATTTGAACATGAATACATAAACAATAATAGAGGTGATATGTGTTTAAAGATGCCAAATTAAATTGGCTCTTTAAACTAAAATCACTTATAGCTACCATCTGCAAGTTCATTGGATTTTTTTTGTTTGTTTTTTTTACCAGTAGATGGCAGATGTGAAACCTGTCCCCCCCCTCTCTAATTACAGATGGTAGCTTTAAGTAGAAGTAAACAATCCTCAAACAAGTATGTAAATATTATTTGGTACCGAGAAACGGGTCTCCTTTGATTTAATAAAACAGATATTCAGATGGGACTTGACCTATGATGGAAGACAGGCTACCAATTATCATGAATGTAAACAATCAGTTTTTATAGCTCAGAATGCACAATTGTTTGAGGCTCACATGAATGCCCTCGTCTGTGTAAAGAAAATCAATGAGGAGAGCTCGATCAGTTCAAAAAAACAAACAAAAAAAAAGTAAAAACATGAATTCCACATCAACAATTAGCATTTTTGTCTAAGCCTTATCTCCACTTTATGGATGCCTTTGTTACATATCTCCATTGAAATTAAGAGTCATACAAATGTTTGGTAACAAAAGCCACAATAAACAAAGTGATGCCTCATTATTTACATGGCTGTGCATTTCTGTATGTTCTGTAGTGGCGGATAAGTGGTTGTATATCATTGCCTTTGAAAGTGAAAGTGTTCTCATAACCTTGTAGGCCTCTTGTTCCTCCCATGAATGCGTCAGAAACAGCAACAGCGCTTCTCCATTCTCTTCATCCCTCTCCTCTTCCTCGCCCGTGTCTCAACTGCTTAGCAAATTGTCAAACATCTTACAAAGAGAATTATGGGCCCTCGGGGGTCCTGTGGAAATTGCACCAGTGGCAGTTTTGTCTGGGGGCAGCTGCGGGGCCTAGACAACACTGTGCTTAAGTATGATGACACACCAGAGGGGATGTACCAGGGCCTTTCTGTAAACTTCACACAACTCTCACAGCTCCAGACAACTCCTGTCGTTCTTTACTCAACCTAACGCTGTGGGGCAGCTTTCATAACAGCAAACATACAGGGTCCCATTAGGTGTCCTAGTATTAAGGCGAAGTTTAAGGTCGATAGGTAGGCTCAGTCTCTGCCGGTTTTTAAATCACTTTTCTTGTTGGCTTTTAAAGGTCCTATATTATACTAAATTGAATCCTGTGAGCTTTTAGCC
This sequence comes from Periophthalmodon schlosseri, assembly GCA_000787095.1. Lineage (NCBI taxonomy): Eukaryota > Metazoa > Chordata > Actinopteri > Gobiiformes > Gobiidae > Periophthalmodon > Periophthalmodon schlosseri. Next base: position 49,819 of record JACM01046210.1, read on the forward strand.
GTGTTCTAACGCTGTTACCTCCTCAAAAACATGCCTGGAGCTGTATTTGTTTCATTCACACATGTTTGAGTAACACTTTATTATTCTGTCTACATCTCCAGCTCAAAATGCTCTGTTCCACCTTGTGATGTCATGAAGTGGTAGTTTTCAGCTAACAGCTACCTTTTACCTTTAGTTCAGTAGAGATTTGCAATTCCAGGGCTGAAACTTTGCAAATGGTTCTAGTGAAGGTGTGTGGAGTTTAAAAACACAGTGGAGCACTTCCTGTATTACCACATGACATCACAAGGTGGAGTGTTTTCAATTTGAGAGAAGAATTTGTGTTAAACATGTGTGAATGAAACGAAACAAAACTCCAGGTATGTTTTTGATGAGGAAACAACATTATAACAACATAAATCAGAAAATAGCGTAATATGGGCCCTTTGACAATGATTATGTTCATACGTACACAAAAATCTGATTATTATCTGATTTCTGGACATTTAAGATTATTTAATTCAATTCAATAACACAGATCACCACATCACATAAAAAAAAAAATTTTCTCTTTACATGTCATTTGAATGGCCTTAAAACTCTGATAATCTGCTAATAATCACATTTAGAGTGCACCACTGTATGTAATGTAACCGCAGCCACTGTGTGTGTTTTATTTTGACTTTAATGCTGCTGTAGTGTACACTGTACCTCGCTGACTTTTTGTAGTTTTGCCACTGCCTTTTATGATGTTGAGTATGGCACAGAAAGCAAAGAAAGCTGTTTTTATAAATAAAGTTGATATGGTATGGTCCTTAAATCTATAGGGTTAGGTAAATTTAAAAAATGTCATCAAATCATAATCAAACTGATTACAGATTGCGATGGTCAGCTCACTGCTTTTTAAACAGGTCTACGGCTAATCCTGAAGTGGTAAAAGCTCATAGTTTGGAGCAGATTTTGGACTTTGGAGGAATAAACTTTAAATGTTCCTGGAGTTGAGAGCATTCAGTTGCTACCTTCATGTGCATCCTTTCAGTGGGCTGAAAACCCATGGATCTCACAGTTCTATATCATTACCTCATTTGTGTGCAAGTGCCTGTTACTGCTGCTAAATAGCTATTCAAAAATCCTCAATTCCTCACATTGCCAAAAGAGGGCGACAGACACCAAATTCCTGACTTTTCTGAAATGTCAAAGTGTACCTCTTCTTTTTTTAAATATAATTTCAAGCTATAAAATATAAATGTAAAAGTAAAGAACTGAGACACCCGAAAAGGCCATCATTATTTAAAAGTCCTTATTACATCTGCGCAGGGAAAAACATCCATCAAAAGTATGCCAACTTTCAAACGCAATGAAAGTATGAAGGCAGACATTTGAATGCGACTTCCAGACTGCAGCCAGCCAGTAGGTCGGCACGCATTCTTATGTTTACATCTAGTCTGCCATGGAGAGGATCATAGGAGCGGAAGATAGGCCTTCTTAATGCACGCACAACACATCCAAGGGGGGGCACATTCACTTTGAAGTAGTTATTAATACACAAACTGAAAATTCCTGCAGGGATCAAGACGAGACACAGTAGCACAGACAGCTCATGGAGGAAGCTCATTTCTATTCCTTTGATAGATTAACGTGTAAGTTTGATGCCTCCACTGCGTCAGAAGAGGTTCAATTAAACAGATTTTGCAAGGTGACAAGGACCACAAATTTCTGCAGTTTTTGATGTTTCTTCTGCGCGTTATAGCCAGTCGTAGTGATGACGAAAGTCAGCCCACCCTAAATGTGTTCTGCAGGTTTTTCCCCCTTGCAATGCGCTCAAAATGCAGAAGTGTTTCATTAAACGTAGTAATGAACAGTATATCAGCAGCAAGCAGAGAGGTGTTTTATCGATACCGAGGCTGTGCGAGTGAGCCCGGCCTCTGCAACTCAATAACTCCATTTCCATAGAATATGAAGCACATTTGTAGGAGTTATGGGTAAAATGAGTTAACCTTATGTGAAGTGGTGTAAAAAGATTGCAGCGCTACAGTGGACTGAGCGCTCATCGACTCACCGGGGGTAGCAAGTTCAAACCTTTTTGCAGTGTCCCTGAGCAAGACACTTCACACGCATTGCATTGCCTAATCCTGGTTGGTGTGGATAAGGAGACAGGAATGGCTTCTGATACAAAACTGTCCAACTCCAGCTGACTCAAAGTATAAGCAGAAAGATTAAGTATAAACAAATACATAAATATGAAAGTGTTTTAGACAGATAGAGTCAGATATATCATTAAACTATCAACATCAGACAAAAAAAAAAACTATGAGATATATTGATTCCTGCAAATTTGTACCACCAAACAACACTAGGCTTCATATAGGGTCAGTGGTTGTTGCTACAGCCGTAAATTTCAGACACTATCAATCTTTGCTCACATAACTGCGATATCACTCATCACACAACTTGTCACTCTGTATGACCTACGACCCCAGGACATGATAACCAATTTACCACTGCCTCTTCTGGTATGACTCTGGCATTCTCTGGCAGTTTTGTGTACGTCTGTGTATGAGTGATGTGTATGACTATTCAGGGTATGAAGCGTATTTTTAGAATGTTCCTAGGTGCTAAATGCTATTTTAGTTGTTTTGGAAAGTTATGTGTGGCAGTTTCGAAGGAACACCATAATTTCCAGGCTACAGTACAGTACTAGAACAGGCATCTCCATTTTTATGTTTAATTGTACATTGACCTCGTGAATAAATACATAAATAGATAAATAAATAATCTCATAATCTCATAAGAGCGCCGTTACATCAGGCATACATACGTTTTCCCAAACAGGGAACAACAAACCGGGGCAACATCACAGATACCAGAACTAAAAGAGCACATGCGCAGATTTCTACTAAATTAAAAATGCTTGAATTGCAAAGGAAGAACGTGTCCCGCCAGAGAGACGTATACGACATTTTGAGAACCCACTGGTGCTTTCTGCAGTGTGGGATAAACCATATATTGTGTAGGGTTTTGTGTAGCCTCTTGCTGCCTGACCCATCCCCTTTCTCTCTCTCTGTGATGAATAATGAATGCGCGGGACACATGCAGTTACCATTTGGAGACAGTTTCCTGATGAATGATTAGTGGCTCCATTGGGTCTGTATTTGCATAGGAGATGAAAATGTCCAGGGGAAGACACATGGCTGTTACTGTAATACTTCTGAGTGTGCTGAGTGTGCCAGTCTGATGATGCCATAATCAACTGGCACAGTGAGCCAACAGAAGCATGATAATGACACTGTAAGGCCTGATGGGTGGGGGGATGTCTTATGTTCTATATGCCCTAACATATGTCTACATCGTGGTCTTCAGAAATAGAAAAGACCCAACCAGTTTGTATGTTAATCAAACTCATATTATGTAATGTATGTTTTGGTAAATTGCTTTATCTGTTATTATTTGTATAAAAGTAGTCGGCATGCAGCGGGAAGCGCGATTTATGCCTTTACCGTTCACTACAGCTGTTCCGGTAATAACCACATTCATTATGGCGACATTTCTTAACAAACCATTGAGAGAAAAAAGCCAATAATGTGGAAACGCATCTAGTCCTTCTGGAATAATGAGGTTAAAGATAATAGAGGGTAATAACATCTATCGAAGAAGCCTGTACATATTCTAAGAAGGAAGTATAGCCGTATATGAGCACAGCTGGACCAAGTGACTCTTGTATAAACTGAACATTTTATCATTGACTTCCATGAAAAACAACTAAATCTACAGTACACCAGTGGATGGTACCTCTTACGTACACTTATAATTCACTATGTATTTTTTCACTCCTATTTACACTAAACGTTTTTAAAGCTTTAACTGTTGCCATATTTAAATTTGTGCTATATTTCACTCCTTAAATATTTGAACTACAACCACCAGCATGTTTTATGGCTGACACCAGTATAACTGACTGTGAGCAGAGAAACTAACTTGAAACTAACAGTTGTGGATGAAGTAGTCAATTTTGTTACTTAAGTAAAAGTACAGATACAGAGGCAAAAAGCTACTCAAGTAAAAGTAAAAGTATTGCATGAATTTTGTGTATTCATTTTTGTTTGCTCAAAGCGAAGCTTGAACTCCAAAACTTTAGGCAGGATGTTACCACAAACATGGTAAAAATAACCCCTCAAATCATATGAAAGGTACTTTTTACTTTTCAGTCCAGTTAAAAAATGTAGTGGAGTAGGAAGTACAGATACCTGCGCTCAAATGTAGTGAAGTAAAAGTTAAAAGTATCCACGTAACATTTACTTACGTAAAGTACAGATACCTAAAAGTTCTACGTAAGTACAATACTTTACTACTTGTACTTCGCTACCTTCCACCACTGGAAACCAACAGCTCCAACCATCTGTGTAAGAGGCAGAGTATCATAGTATTCCCCAGTTTGTATCATGGATTGTTACAGGGTTTTCTGAAATGTAGTGCACTATGTAAGTACCTTGTAGATTCTCAGTTTCAATGTATTTTTTTAATCTCCTACAAACTGTAAACGCATTTATTCATCTCACCACCATAAACTAGCCTGGCTGAAGGTAAAGTGTTGTTGAAAAATGATGAAAGGGCCACTTTAAAAGCCATATAGTATATAGGAAGTATATATAACTCTTCTATTTTCTGTTTGGTGAAAAATCAGAGGAGTGGTGTATCTTTCAGTGCTCTCAAGTATGGATTCAAAACACATGAAGTAGCAGGGATGAGAAAGGGGAGCCATCATTACAACAAGGCTACTTAAAAATCTGGCACAGAAGGCACTTAACAGGAGCATTTGTAATAGAGGCTCATCAAAATCAAAGTCTAGACCTACGTCCAAGCTGCATGTTCCTTATCTTACTGGCATTGAAAAGTAATACATTCCTTTCTGTTTGTTTGTTTATAGCTTTACATGTTTCAGCTTCTTCCTGTGACCTTCCTCAGAGGCGTCATGTGACGGTGTAGTGCCGTGTCTTGTACACTGCTATACTTGGTTTTGCCAGACAGTAGAGGAAGCTTACGCCCCCTAGTGTCTGACGCCTTCTGCAAGACTGAATCTCATGTGTGTGATACGATAAACGCTCTGTCGTCACAATTCATGCTCCTTGGACCTCGTTTGTGGATCTCAATGGCCTCTCTGATCCAGCTCTGGTATTTGTTGCTTTCAGCGCAGATGACCCTGGCCTCGTGACGAGGGATCCTACACCTTATCACACACACGGCATGCAGTCCTGGAAAAGGAAATAGACAGTAGGGGGTGTAAGCTTCCCTTACCAAGTAAAACAGTCTACAAGACACGTCACTACACCTTCACATGAAGCTTTTGATGAAGGCTACGGGAAGTAACCGAAACATGTAAAGCAGGTAAACAAACACTCCTGTCTGATAAAAAGAATTGCTAATTATAAAGGAATACATAATCGCAATTTATATTTTTTGTTTGTGATAACAAAAGCTTCAGTAAGAACTGGAAATAAGGTGTGTGATGTGCAAAACCACATACGAACTGGAGTATATACACTTATAACATCAATAATAACCATACAATTCATAATAATCAATACATGTGTTCAGTAGCTCACCACTTACACATATGAAGGCACAGCATTATGGACGAGTCAAAGAGTCGTTCAGGCTTTCTTCTCCAGTATGTTTAAGAAAGATGAAATTGTGAACTATTAAACTGTATGATAAGACACACAGGTGAGATCACTGAATGAGGCAAGAAGTTCCATTTTAAATACATCAGCATTTATTATGCTGGAAAATGCTTTTAAGTTTTGGTCAGGTTTGCATCTTTAGTTCACATCAGTTAGTTTACAGTTAAAACCCAACATTCTTTTGTTCAAACTTTCAGTAAGTTCTAACAGGTTTTCTTTATATCAGAGTCCAAGGCGTACATTTTCTTTGTTGTTACATCAAGATTCAAATAAATTACAAACGGGAAGGCAAAACAACGGTATAGTGCCCATAGCATTCAAGCCCAAAGCCTCTGATAAAGGAGGAATAGGTTAAATGACCCTAAAACATAACTAGTAGACAACCACAGAGGAGGAAAAGTACCACGCGCTCACAATGGACCATCTCACTCCATGGCTGATCGGCCCAGTACCCAGTTTCAACAAAGGACTCCAGAGGGGGACATGACCAACCAGGCCAACGGCTGCAACAAGGGACCCCAGGACTGCAAACGGCCGAGAGACAGCGTGGAAAAGCATCATGGCGAAACGCAGGGGTCTTTGCCTCACGGCGGCACTATAGGTGATGTACATTACTGTTTGCTATGCTTTCTATGAACATATGAAGTAAATGAAATCTGTACCTGACCTAGAACTTGTGCACAACTTGTGGGCACAGGAAGACGGATGTATCGGGGGCAGAGGGAGAGCGAGGGAGAGGCATGTGAAAAAAATGTTGGTGTCTGCATTCTGAAGGAGGGTGCCTTTCACGTGTGACACAGTAGCAGCTGGCCGTGAGCAGTAATGTGAGGAGCTAGTAAGCTTCAGATGATCAGCCCACCGCAGTGATGGAGCGAATGAGGTCCTGAACATTTTTTTTTTCATTGATGTTAAATATTCAAATTGTGTTTGAAATGTTAGTCTCAAGTGCTAATTACCTTCCAGGTTGTGCCCAACAGGCTCCACACAGAGACTAACAGTGGCACTTAGCTTTTTTATGCAGAAATAGGGACATATTAAATTGATTGTCTTTCTATAATAGAGATTGGGAATGTGTTGTCAAACAGCAAACAAATTCTAAAGATGCTGGTATATTCCCATAGAGATTTGAATTAAGATTCAAACCATGGAGTTTTAACACAAAATGGTGTTTTTTTTGTCTTTGTATACTATTGTGCTATTGCCATAGCAGTTGAAAGCGAATTTAAGGATAATGCACAGAGACATTTTTCTCTTTGTTTCATGCCATATGTTTCTGATTTGTAACCAGGAGTATGACCTTTCTACATTGTTGAATAGCCAATGGTAAGATTATAAAGTGGATCTTAAATGTGATATGATATAGACTTCACAATTAGTAGCTTTGACCACCAAGCGTGAGGTGTTTGCTAAAAAAAAATACTAGTCTGTGTAATCCCTCATTCGTCTAAACCAGGGGTCGGCAACCCGCGGCTCCAGAGACACATGCGGCTCTTTCATCCTTACTCTGCGGCTCCACGTGGCTTGGGGAAATACATTTTAAGTATTTAATTGAAGTGTATTTTATTTGTGTTAGTTCTTTTTTTAAACTGTTGTTTAAATTGGAAGATTACTGTGATCTTGAAATGTTAAAATAAAATTATATTTTATTAATTTTTGTCGCTCAAAATAAGCGTCACACTTGCGGAAGCCAGTGTACCCGCCAAAACGCCACCAAAAAGCCGTGCATTTATTGAGAAATATGCATTTGGAGTCCTGTTGATCTTTGGATCCACATACGTATGTGAGCAGCTATTCTACACCATGAACTATGTTAAAAACAAACACCGCTCACGCCTCACAGACGACAGCTCACAGTCCTGCGTAAAGATGAAAGTGACTTCAGCCCTGATTTGCAGACGCTGTGCGCAGAGGTTCAGGAGCAGAAGTCTCTGTAGCACTTCATGGGATTTCATCACTACACACTATAGCTGTTTATACAAAGTGTAAAGCTAAAAAAAATATATATATACAGTGTTATCTTCATTTTAGATGTCAAAAAGTATTTGCGGCTCCCAGTGTTTTTTTTCTGTGGAAACCAGGTCCAAATGGCTCTTTGGGTGTTAAAAGTTGCCGACCCCTGGTCTAAACCCAAAACTAACATTCCTTCCAAAGACAGAAAGAAGGTTATTTAGCTTCAGGTTTGAAGGTATGAATTGCTATTTTGTGGAGGTAGGCTACGAATACACAATCTGGCAAGTGGGGTGAGATTGGGGCCTGGAAAATATGTCCAAAACTTGCCATAGCTCTAAGGTGCTGGCGATACTTCAGATGAGTTATTGATTTTAACCTGGTAATTCTTGGTTACAGAAAGTGTCCCAGTTTGAGCTATCTTTGTCAATCCAAAATACAGTCCATGGTGTCTGTAACTTTTCACTGCAATTTTCACAGCAACAAGTGTTAGTTAAAGCACTTCCTCCATGAAGGTCTTATACTAAATAAATTCTGAAAATTTCAACTTCATTTTTGCCAAGAGCTGGTCTCCCTATTCTTAACTTCACCATGGTGACTCATGTTGCTCTCAGACACATTTTTTGTCCACATTATTCTTTCTGAAGGACAGATAAACTGTAGGTAGTTGTCTTGTGTGAAGAGGAGCAATCTTGGGCATTGTGTTATGACAACATTCTAATGAGAGGCATATTTTCTCTAGAATAACTGCTGAATCTAGGTTATGCATAAATGAACTGAGCCTGATGTCAGTCTGCAGAAGTATCCTTGGCCCTTCATGATGTTTAGATGATGGATAGTTTTACAAGTATTGAATTAATAAAGTCATTAATTGCAGATCACTTGACTTGATGCAATATGCTTTTTAGATTTCTACATAATACACACTGTTTAAAGTAGTTTATAGCACTTGCACAAGAATGTAATCTGCAAAAAGGTCTCATGCCTGTTGTCTCAGACTTTTGCACAAACAAGTATCTTTGTATAGAAATGTTCCAGACCAAACTACTTGGGCAAAGAAAGGTGGAAATACATAATTTATTTATTTACCTAAACAGAAAGGCATTAACTATTGTGGTAAGTTCCACAGTTTCAAGAGCATTCAAGAGCATGCAATGTTTTATTTATTTATTTATTTATTTTATAGTAGTATAAGTTAGATATGTTACATACATTACACAAAATCAACCTTTTGAGCTTTTAATCATGTTTTAAGATGGTTCCCTCATTAGAAACATATCTGGAATGGTATTTTGCTTCCTTCACCCTTGTTTCATTAACCCTGTTTACAAGGTCCTCTTGCTCTGAGCCTCAGAGTCTGGTTTCAATTTTCCTCAGATTGTGACGTCAGGGTTGAAATCCTGTGCAGTTTTTGTTGAATATATTATCATATGGTTGAATTGCTATCTTTTTCGAGGTTCATTTGAGCTAGCATGTGGCTTTTTTCATGTTTTCATGGTTGCCACTGCTGCCAGTAGATGACGCGCTAACATCAGATCCTAGTTTAGGGAGCACATCTGATGGAACATGATGTGTGTTTTCTTTACTGCAATATAATCCTGTATAATCCTCTTTTTACACCTTATGTGAGTCAGGTGCAACCTGTTTACTCGAGTATACTTGTCGGTGTTATCGTGTGAACCAGTATGTACCTGCACTGCGGTGGTGAAGTACGCATTGCAGTGTAGTAAGAGTGATTCATCTAGTCCTTGTCTGTCCATTTTTCTGTCTAATTTTCAATTTTCTTCTGTCACCACCAAACTGCATCCTGGCAGATCATTTACATTGTGTTATGTTGATAGATGACTTTCTTTGTATTTATTATTATTATTATTTAGTACTATGTAGTACCTTGACACAGTGTATACATCATTGATATGTATAGAATCCAAGTCATTAGGCATTAAACCCAAACGCTACCCCAGCCACGGTGGAATTAGCCCTGGTTTAGCTGTGCTGCAGAGGCAGGGGATGGTGACTCACGAGTGTGTTGCTGTCACCTCTCTTGTTCACTCCCAGATTCTCTCATTTGAGATCTCCAGCAGTTGTCTTCTCAGCCCTATCATGTGGAATACATCAGCGAAAGAAACAAGGGGAGACTGAGCTCATGCTGCTCTATCTATGTAGCAAAGATCTAACTGATGCAGCGAGGATGACTTACACATTTTTATTTTGTTTGTACTGAATATCTTGATACTCAATAGAAACATAGTTGTAGTTGTAACATTTAAGAAACCGTTAGAATGACAGTTTGATATTCGTGGGGCTTGAAAGTACTCACAAATACTGATATTACTGTAACTGAGTAGATTTTTAAACATGTAATTGTAGTTTGTACTCAGTATCTATTTTCAAATGTAACATACATGCCTCAATCGTCCCAGTGCACGGCTGTCTCATTGCTCTATGTGCTATAAATATCATATCTTAAAGACCTTGTACATGACTTTTTCCCTCAGGTTAAGGAAATAGCCTTTTCTCCATGTAGTGTGTTATAAAAGCAGAAGTTTTTGAAAAAAATACTGTGTGAGAATTGGATGCACTTGTAAATAGCTCCGGATGGACTCGTGTAACTACCACACAGTTAGAGCCAAAAGGTGAAGCTCTCAATTTACTGTTCAATCTATAGAATGTTACCTCTCTTATGTGGTCATGAGCTGCGGGGTCATGGTCCAAAGGCTAAAAAGGCCAAAGTGGGTGATGGGAACTCCTACAGTAGAGATATAGTACAGATATGGTGTATCTCAATGAATGGCCAGGCCTTATCTGGCCTATAACATCCAAGCTTCATTATCAAGCGAATACGCCTAGATTCGTTTGCACTGTGTCTTATATAAAAATACTCTCTAAATTCAGGTCAGTAAATGCTAAAAATCACAACAACAATAATATCATAATAATAATTTATGTGTGGGGGTGAAATAATTTAAGGGGAAAAAGCCATGCTGTTGGAACAAAAAAAAAAAAAAAAAATGATCGCATCTTGACCAATACATATTTAAAGCTGCCATCTGTACCTTTGTTTGATTTTTTTATACCAGTAGATGGCATATATGAAACCTGTTACCCCGTCCCCTCTCCTGGGTGCTCTCTGGTCTTCTTCTGTCAAAGCTGGCACACTATCAAACAGAAGTAATGTAGATAGCATCTAGTGGTGATATGTGAGAATACACCAAGGCCAGGTCAGCCGGTCTAATTACAGATGGTAGTTTTAACAGAGGTTCACTTGTCAAAAGCCAAACAATCATTTGACTTGTTTGGCTGGTTGCTGTACAAGGCTGTCTATGATCATTCAGTGGGTAGAGTTGTTTACCTCATGGCTGAAAGTGTTATTTCTACACGCTGTTTTGGAAGGGGGCATATGCCAAAGGTGATTAATAGAAGCTAAGGGGTGTGCCAACAGTTTTCCTTGTAGTTAAACAGGCTTTGGTATGGTCGCGTGCAGGTCAGCGCAGGGTTTACCAGCCGGAAACGCAGGGCTCCTCCATCGTCTACCCACAGGTCAGAGCGAGCATGCAAAATTGGCTGTGAGTTCAAAGCGAAAGACCACAGTAAAGTGAGAAAGCAAGCTATTTCTTGGTCTCTGCGTCTCTCTGTTTGAAATCCTCTCCATCTCTGTGTCTCTCTGTTTGAAATCCTCTCCATCTCTGTGTCTCTCTGTTTGAAATCCTCTCCATCTCTGTGTCTCTCTGTTTGAAATCCTCTCCATCTCTCGAGCCTTTTTCTTCTGATGCGTCTGTTTTTTCCCTTCTTTTGTCATGATGACTCTATCTGCTGTCCACTGCCCCAAGCCCAGGCACCATCCAATCAGCCTCCGTTAAACTCCTTTCCCCAAATCAGCATTCATTTTACTACTTAGCCTTGATAGCGTAATCATTGTGAGTTTCTGCTTGTCGTCTTATCCCGTCTGATTGAAAATTGAGCTGTCAAAATTGATGTCAATTTGACATTTTGAAAAAAAACAGTTGAAGTTGTTTATTGCAAAACGCCAAAAGCAAAGAGGTCTGAAATAGAATGACAGAAGCAATCTCTTTCTGTTGACACATACACAAGTTAACACACATTTGAGTAAAGGATGCATGATAAACATTTTGCACTTGAAATGTAGCTACTTTTAACACTTTTACTAATCTTTTATATTAACTGAACCAAGGAGACAGGTTTCAGACAAATGACTGCCCACTAAAGTGATCTCTGTGCCCTTGTAGAAAGACACCTCATTCACTCTACTTACTCCGTCAGTCTGTCGCAGCATGGCCTTGGAGTGAAGAAAAGTAATTTTAAATGTTACTTACTTAGCCAAAAAGAAAAAAAAACAAAACAAATCATCCCCAAAAACAAATCCCTTTTCTTTAGTGTCATCTTTAGCCCATATTTTACAGTCTGCGCAAATGATCTCTCCGACCATCACCCATCACTCACATTAGATTTAGACGCAAGGCAAGGCAAGTTTATTTGTATAGCACTATTCATACACAAAGTAATTCAAAGTGCTTCACAGAATAAGAAAGACGTTAAAATCACAATACAACAAATCAAAACTTAAATAATCGTCATAAAATTAGCATTAAAAGAGAAGAGTGCAGAATAAAAACCTTTCAGTCATATGCAGCTAAACAGAACCGTTTGGAGCCTGGATTTAAACATTGTCAAAGTAGAGGCCTGTCTCACATCTTCAGGAAGACTGTTCCAGGTTTTAGCTGCAAAAAACTGAAACCCTGATTCCCCATGTTTAGTCCTAACTCTGGACACCAGCAGGAAGCCGGTCCTTGAGGTCCTCAGAGTGTGAGATGGTTCATTATATACACAGGTACGATAGATAGAAGTGTCTTGTGCACTTGTTGGAACTGGGTTTGAACCTCCAAACTTGGCCACTGACGTCTCTCAAGTTGTAACCTGCCATGTTTATTTGTAAGCACACATTATTAGTAATAACTACTTGTGGACAAAATGTACTGTTCCAACTGGAGTGACATTTCAAATATTCTTTATTTCTTACTCATAAATAGGAAGTAGGATTCCTCTGTGGATAAAAAGGTTGCCATTCTGTTGATATATTCCATGCATGTGAAATTCCAGAGTACCCAAACATGTTTTTGTTGATAGTGCAGTGGCTGCAGATGTAGTGTGTTTTTGTATAAACGATGAGATGAAAAATGAAATAATTTTTTTTGTGGCTGCAGCAGAAATACACGCAGGCCTTGTGTCGAACAGAATGTCCTATGAGGCCACACTGAATGTTGCAATGAGCATGTCTATGAATAATGGGTGACTTTTTGTGAGAGTTCTATTTGTTTGTTTTCCTCTGTAAAGACATTTATCCACTGCAGTTGATCATGTCCTTCGGCCTCTGGGAAACCGGTCAGCAAGGTCAACAACAGTGGTCAGAATCACCCACCTGAACAATTAACCTATACTCTACTGTGTTTTCACAAAGAAATGCCATACCAAAGAAAAGCCATACCCACCTGACCTTGGACAAGAACTTTAAAGGGCTATAATTTTTGTCACCTAGTTGTGTAAAAATAGTTTTGATGCCCTTCATTGTTTATGTGGTGCTTCTTGTGGTTGTTTAGTGTGAAGATTTGAGTTCCTTGTCAGGTGTCTATTGAGGTGAACTACTTTCTCAACCTTGGCCTTGTGAAGCATGTTTTTGTTCAGTGCTAGCATGGTTAAGGTTATATCTTAGTATTGTTATCTTTAGTTGATACTAAGCACTTCATACCCTACACCTTTGCCTTGCATAGACCAGCTGCACACAAGAGAATTCAAAAAGGTGTGGTCCGAGTAGCGTTTTATGTTTGTGATCTGCACATTATAAAATCTTCTTGTGTTAGTGGCCGTAGTTCTGATCACAACATGGACCTGTCTTCATTTGGTCTTCTGCTTCTGCTGGTGTAATGCGGTCAGCAGTGCTATGATGCCAGCTCTGATTTGTCCCCTGAAAGTTGTGCTTTTGGTGCTGACTTTCAGAGCCTGATCCAACCGTATGCCCCCTCTCGCTCTTTGAGGTCTCTGGATCAGAACCTGCTGATGGCTCCTCACACTTGTTTTCAGACCAGAGGAGACCGCTCCTTCCAGGCTGTTGCTCCCAGACTCTGGAACGACCTCTCCTTGCATTCAGTCTGTTGATGCCTTCAAAACCAACTCAAAACACACTTAATTGGTCAAGCGTTTTAAGGTGCAGTAGTTTTTTTAGCGGCTGCTATGACTGCCATATTGTTGTATTGGCTCTGTTGTAATTGTGTGTTAGTTTTTTGAGTTTTAACTTCTTGTTGTGAAGCACTTTGTGACTTGTCTGTGAAAGGTGCTATATAAATAAACTTGGCTTGTTTGCCTGCTAAACTCATTGTTAGTAATGCGGTAGGAGATTGAGGAATGAGTTTGGACTGCTGCTAACAGTGACAAGTTGTAGTTCTGTTTTTCAGCCCCATCAAAGTGTACCCTTACTTTGTTTGCAACAGCATTTCAGTGCAAACAAAATAACACCAAATCCTATTAATAAAATTAAATTTGCATTACCAAGCACACTTCCTATTCCCTTTAACATGGTTGGATCAGTGAAGCTAATGATTAGTTCAGGGGGAAATTGCAAAGTGCTTGTATTTGTGCCCTTGCTCCATTCCTTATCAAGGACTGATTTAGCCTTTTACTACCTTTATTTGCAATATGCTCGTGGGTCTGATTTTAATTGAAACCCAATTAAAGTCCCAGCATGAAAACTCCAGTAATAGTCAGGGTTTGTATTTAGCAAGCGCTGGTTTATAGGATATGCCTCTGTTTTGTGGGCTTTTTTCCATTTAGACTATGTTTGGTTGTTAATTTGTGCATTAGCAGAGCTTATATGTGGTAAATGGCTACAGCAAATTTGACTCTAACAAAAAAACATGCATGCTACCTTTTTGTGTGAATTCCAGTAAGAGATGAATTCAGTGGAAATGTATTTACAGAATCAAAAGTAGTAAATAGACTGACTTGTTGTTTATGTTCTATTATAAATAATTGTGAAATTGGACTTCTGTGTTTGCCTTGCACTGTAACAGCAGCTTTCTGTGGTGCACCAAACACTGGACCGTTTAGAGCGCCGCAGTTGGGTAGTGATCAGTTGGCCAAAACGTGTCCTGATTCTATGTTTCCCACTCAAGGTCTGTTTGTTAAAAAAATAGCAGGAAGTTAGATGCTGCTTGTGGTCAGACCTGAAAAGGCTCCAACAAAGTGGTTATATCCTTTCCTCCGGTTACATGAAGAGCACTGTTTTATTCTTTCTTCCTTGTCAAAAGACCGTAATTACAATCATTTAATTAGAGTCCTGCCTATGTTGCTGTGCTCGAGATTATCTTCTTGTATTCACTAAAGGGCTCTGTGATTTTTCCTGTTCTCAAGCAGCAGCAGAGGAGAAGTGGAATAAGGTTAGCCCCAACCCCATCCCAGTCATCTGTGCCTGGTGTCCCCCATGCCTTCAATCTCCCCCGACTCGTGCTACTTTGTGTCCTCCTGCTGATGTGTGCCTGTGTCCTGATGGGTTATATCCTCCTGGGACATATATATAGATAGAGATATGGATATGGATGAGTTGTATCTATTTGGACGTATATAAACACTTTAGCATTTAAATTTAGTTAATTCTATTTGTATTTATAATTTTACAACATGTCCTCTAATGAATGCCCTGTAATGAAAGCCAGAGCCATTTTGGTGTTAAATCCGTATGAAGTTAATAACCAACAAAAGTGTTTAGTTATTTACAGAAAGTTTGACAGAAAGTTTTCAGACTCCCTTTTAATTTCTTAATTTTTTATTATAGTGCAGCCACAAACTAACTCCTTGAGTTCATTTTTATCCCAGACATAACAGTACACTATAATCCCCCAGCCCCATTGAGTCAGCTAACTAACCCTATGTTCCCTGGTACCTTCTCCCGTCTGTAGCATATGGAGGACTGGGTAACATGGGTACACACCCACCTTGCTGGTTTAATAGTTAATTAAAAAAAAAAACAACAACAACTTTAATCCATTTAATTTCGGTGTTTGTCTGTAAACAAATGCACACACAAGTGTACTCAATTAAGTAAATATGAACAAATGAAATTTATGCTAAGGCCATGTGTGCGTTACATTTCTATGCAGCCATGTCACCAAACAGGTACTTCCTGTCAAACCAGGAACTATCTCAGAGAAGGATGTAAAAAAAAAAAACAGTCCCAAAGCACTGGCCCTATACTATTTCTCCTCTGTACAGAAGTATGTACAAGGGGCACTGCTGGGCTACTAAAAGGGAACTGCAAAGGGTCCCTACAGTTCAAACACCCAAAATCATGAATGGAGGTGCAGAACCATCACAGCAGAGTCACCTTCTTTTAGCCAAAGAATAATTAGAACTTTGTTGTCTGAAGTCAACAGTGTAAAGCTGTAGTGAGTGATGTTTGTCTTTCAGAATCTGTCTACTGTCTGCACATGGCTCTGAGGGGCTTATGGCT
>JACM01066500.1:0-16741 GCA_000787095.1 Periophthalmodon schlosseri
TAAATAAATAAATAAATAAAAACACTGCTAATTATAAACCATGACCACAAATGCAATGCACTTTCCATAAGCACCCCGCATGGTTGTCTCTACTGTTTCTTCTATTCAACTGCCCAAACCATAAAAATTTAAACCCCATTTTTGAACACTGTATTTTTCTGAACATTTTTGTGCTCTGAAGCAGAAATAAACGTGATTGTTTTTATTTAAACCGTCCAAGAATTTTGAGTGGCGACGTTAAACTCCTGGATATATTGCGCTGTTACCGAGATTGGAAGACAAAAAGCAGACCTCCCAACGCTCATATGAAATTCTATGGACCAGCGCTATGCCAATGCAATCTGATAGACAGCTGGGGCAATCTGGATCCCAGCAAGGCATATTTCTCAACCATATATTTTTTATAAAGATAACAGTTTCTGTTATTCTGTCCATGGCATTTCTCAAGGCAGTTTTTGCTCCACTGCTTGGATTCACAATGTTTTCTAAAAGAACAAAGAACAGAGCGTGAATATTTTAAAAGGTGGTAATGATTTTCTATGGCAGCCGAGAGGTCGAACAATCAGTATGTGCGTAGTTGTGATTGGTGGAGGTCGGAGCTTGGACCTTGGAACTTTTCTCCGAGTTTCTGTCAGTGGTGGATGAAGTACTCAATTTTGTTACTTAAGCAAAAGTACAGATACAGAGGTAAAATGTTACTCAAGTAAAAGTATCACATGAAAAAATAAGTAAAAAATAAGTAAAAGTATTTAAGTTTAAAAATGTACTAAAAGTATTTCACACAAGTGTTGTTAAACTGTTAAATGTAGTGAAACTGATTAAAAAATGCTACATATTTTCGTCAATGGTAACAATACGAATCAATTTCTAATTTTCTTATGAATTTTGTGTATTTATTTTTGTTTGCTCAAAGCCAAAGCTTGAACTCAAAAACTTTAGTCAGGATGTTACTACCAACATAAAATTAACCCCTCAAATCATATGAAAAGTGCTTCTTACTTTTCAGTCCTGTTAAAAAAAATGTAGTGGAGTAGAAAGTACAGATACCTGCTCCTAAATGTAGTCAAGTAAAAGTAAAAAGTATCAACTGTAACTACAGATACCTAAAAATTCTACTTACTTACTTACTTACTTACTTTACTACTTGTACTTCGTTACCTTCCACTACTGGTTTCTGTGTTCCAGGGGTCTCGTCAGAAAATACACTCACCAGTTCATTACATTATATGTACAGTAACGACTTAAAAGTAGCAATAAACTAGATTAGCAATAAACTAGATTTGGCAGACTTGAACTCAAACAGGAAAGTGGTCAAATCTGCCAAACTGGTGGTCAGTTTGAGTCAGTTTATTAACCTGGACATTGTTTATGCAATTGTAAGTTATAAATCAACGTTTAAGAGTGTATTTTTGCTTTTGTTGTCATAAGCTCTGTGTAACCATTAGCATAACAGAGCATATTTATAACTGCAGAGGCTCAACCACGGTGCAGCAGCAGGTTCACAGAAGCGGGTGAACAGGAGAGAGCAACTGAAGGGAACACAGAAACGATCCATATTTTAGTAGTCAGATACAAACTTTATCCATACGCAGGGAGCAGCCATGTTGGATTTTCTAACTCGGAACAAGCTTGGGTTTCTGAATTTCCGAGTAGGAATTCCAAGACTGGTGTTCCAGTGTTAATTTGCAAGTCGGAACTTGGAAAATCCAACCTCTGAGGACAACTGGAACGCAGCATTAGACCTGTCAGGAGCGGCGTGAAGGGACTGTATTCAGAAATTTGTGCATGATTATTCAAAGTAGGTGGTAGACACGTATTACATATATTTTTCTGTTTTTCTCTTCTCCCTCTCTGTCTCTACCCTCTTTCAATGTTCAGTAATGTTCAGTATTGTCAGAGAGTGCCTTAAAAACAGCTTAATCCACTGGTTCAGTAACACCTAAGAAAACATTTGGCCTTCTAAGTACCACCAGATCTAAACCAGGTCTAAAACAGGACTGTTGAAATTTTGGCTAGACCAGGTTTGAAATAGGACTACACTATTTCTGCACAGGTGCTAAACAAGGACTAGCCCAAAAGAGGGTAGATTTTTTTTTTTTTTTTTATGTTACCATGAAATCTAGTTCTGATTCTAGCTAAACTCTTCAGGAAAACTGAAAATGTTGCCCTCTTAATGTAATACTTGCTCCAATGAGTATCTAGTTTCGATATTAGTTTTGGTATCGATTAGTATCTGATTTTCGATACTTTTGACTACACTAATACGTTCTGAGCATCCTCACTCAAAGCGATGAGTTTATGAGCACTTTTCACAACTCTTAGAGACGGTGTGGAGTTTTAAAGCTATCGACAACTAACGTGCTAAGACACACTTCCTGATTATCAGACAATAAAACGCTTTCTAATTCAGAAAGAACGGAGCGGACATATTTTTACCTCAAAAGCTGCTTGTGCTACATAGCTGAGCCGGGGCATGGCAGGCAAACTTTGCTCAAATAAATGGGAAAAATTCAGGTACAGAACCTTCTAAAGAACAAAAGCAGGACAACTAAAATCAGACTAAATGGAAGTAAGTCTAGACAAGCAGAGATTCCAGAGACCTACCACTGCAATGCTATGCCTCCTGTGGTACCCGAACCACTGTTTGAGAAACACTGCTATGGGAAACTGAAACGAATTACCTTGACCAAAATGCCAATATGTTTAATGCCTCATATAGATACATTCTTCTACCATAGCATTGTTATAGTAATTTATATCTGTTGGTTGCCAGACACTCCACTCGGGTAATCAAAAAAAAAAATTGTTAAATTTATTAGCTGAGCTCAAGGTTGTGAAAGCAGCGGTAAATATTGGATTTTTTCCCCCCTCAATTACTTAACCGTCTTCAGAAGCTGTCAAAATGAAAAAGGATATTACAGGACAACATATAAAAAGTCAACATGCAGCCGTCGTAATCCCCTGCTGTGTCAATACGTTCTTACGACTTGTGGTTCGGAATCGTGGGGTTTTTACGGCGTCCGATATTTTTTCAGCAAATAACATTTTTTGGAAGTTGAAAATCCAATGTCGTATCAACAAGGTATATCATATTGGGGTTTCAGAGGGACTTTAGACTTGACTGCAAAAATGTCCGAGTGGGAAGTTTCCAATCACACGCCGTGACCTGATTACCCTTCACCCCTCGCACTCCCGTTCCAGTCCATTGCACACATCCAGACTTAGCAGCCTCCCCGAGAGACACTAGCTATAGTGCCATCTCTGGAACATGTTACGGATGAAATGGTCCGTACAGACTAGGAGAACATGCTAACGCTCTTAGCATTTGTTTCAGTTTCATTCAATCACAATATCACATTTAAGGCATGGTACCTGATTTTGATCTTAAAATGTGAAAAACAGAGCTGGTTCATTTTAAACGGTTTGCAGTGGTCCAAAGTTATTCGTAACTTACCTTATGCATCCAAGCATTGTAACTATTCACCGCAGTGAGTTTATAAGCGCTTTTCACAACTCCCAGAGACTAATCTTAGTTTGTGTCATCCATTCATTAATTCAAAGTTGTCTTTTCTGAGCACTCAAAAATAGTCTGTTCACATATTCCCCATTTAGTTGCGTCATAGGTAAAACTCCGGACTTCTCCTACATGTTTTTCAGCCCATAAACCATCACCGGACTCGTTCTGCGGTCAAATTGTTTTCACAGCTAACACATAACTCTATTAGCATAGCATTCACAGGGGATAAGGACTTCATTTGTTTACTTTCCCATTGTTCATTCCCATTACTGACAGTAATGCCTCATTGGGAACAGAGGTGAAGTTTCAAAAGAGAAGTAAAGCCAAAAGAATGCAGAATATGTGTTCTTTAAGGTTCTGACCACTGATAGAGCACAACGGAATAGGGAACCTGGTTTGTGCCCGTATAAACATAAAAAATGCACCAAAAGTCTAAAAAATATTGGTAAAATGTACAGAAGGTCATGTAATTCTAAGGGGACAACATCTCAATGCATTAGTACGATTGTAATAATCTGTATTGTTAAAGATTTCTGCTGTAAAATAATTCAATAACAACTCTTCCCAATCTTGTGCGTCATGATTCATTCCCCGCAAATAAAATGGAAAAACTCTTTGCAAGTACAGCTGCTAACGATGATACAGACTAGCTGCCGATTTGACGTCATTCTGAGCTACAACAGCCGCATCTGCATAGTAACTATTCAGTAGCATTAGCAGCGACAGCACTTTACATACGATTTAACAGTGCGTGTGCCATGAAATATTCAACGGGCAGCGCCTTGTGAAGAGTTTACACAAAGGTCATCATAGAGGACGCAATGTTCTGCAGAAATGTGTAGTGTACTTCAACTTTTCTTTTTTTTTTTCATTTTGTAACCAAGTGACTAAGTTATTATCGGAGCTCTCAGGTTTTGATGAGTGCTTGGTGTGAGAACATGGGTGCCCAAGTCATTCATTAAATTCACTGTGGGGAAAAAAAGCTGTTTGGACTAGAATAATGATAATATTGCTGTTATTTATTTATTCCACTAGATGAGAAAAAGAAGACATGAGGTTGTGCAAGATTCTGACAATAATAAATGAATACATAGTAAATGACACTTTGTAGCATTGTCTGTGTAATTCCTCTGTTGTCCAGGTCTGATCCATAGTAAAAGCCGAAGTTCGATCTATCAACTGGACAAAAAGTTGTAAGAGTGAAGATGTTTCGCTTCTTCAGCTCTGAACTGAAGAAGCGGCTTGGATGAGAAGCGAAACGTCTTCATTCTTACAACTTTTTATCCAGTTGATAGATTTAACTTCAGCTTTTACTACTTTGTGGCATTTTAAACACACAAGTGGCACAAGATTTTGCCCCATTCCTAATAAAAAACAGTAAAAAGGGTACAAAAAGAGGTTATTTAAAAAAACAAAACAAAAAAACCCAACTATAACATGGTTAAAAGCTCTGAAAAGTAAATTTTGCAGAACCAGTCTGCTTTAAAAGAACTGTGTGTAAGATTCTGATTTCACAAACATGACCTATCTGTGTCCCCACATACAACATAAACATGTTCAAATCAAATAATGCTTTTGCTGATAACAACAGTAATGTTGATTTATTCTCAGTTACAAAAACATAGGACATTATGGCAAAGTTGTTTATGTTATAATATGGTGTTTTGGTTCTCATGATTATTATCCAATCAGAAAGTAGAATGAGCCTCACATAAGGCTCTCATTTGGGTTGCCAGTTTCAATGCTGAAATTTGGTTGGTTTAAACCTAAAAGGATTCTCTTTGATCTGAATCTTCATTCCCCCAGCACCTGCAGCCAATCATGAATCAGTGCTAGTGCAGCCTCTGCACCACAGAGAGTGAACTCTGGAAATTCTGAGCTTTCACATGAGGCATGTCCTGTCCATATACTGAGAATGAGAAAAACTCCTATGTGTTCTCTATCTGCAGGTTAAGATGCTGGCAACCCAGGTTCAGTACTGTAGTATCTTTTTTTATTACTGTACGAGCACATGCTTCATACAGTTCCTTTAAACAAGGGTAATAATTATTGTTATTTCAGATCTTTTGTGTTTTATTTTCCAGTCCACTCATGTTTTGTGCAATACCTGAACCTCAACCTTGACATTTTCACACGTTTTAATAAATTTCTGATGGATTGCCAGAATATCTTCTAAATGTCACCGGGATAATCTCAAACACTGAGAGTTGTTTTTTTTTTTTTTGGTTTTACGAATTTATGAAATCCCAGATGGGCTTAGGGCAGTGTATTTTCTGGTCCATCGTATAGCAGCTGGTTGCCTCTCATGCTATGTGCTGAAAAATACAGGAAATCAGGTGTGTTTTTCCCCTCCTGGAATGTTTGCGACACTCATGCTTGTGATCGGCACTTGTGCAGTGGTTTTCAATTCACGCACATTCACAATAAGGCCAATTTCAAATGTCAATCTGTTCACTTCTCTCCTACCCCTACAAATCTACAAATAAAAAAGTCACAGTTGGCTGAATGAAAGATGATATGGTTCATTTTGTGATTTGAAACATTTAGGATCCACTTGACTTAAAGCCGTGGCTGATATTCTGCTGATGTTCACCCCAGTGAGCTCACCAAATGGAACGCTAAATGAATGGGGAGATACTATCAGATAAACAGTGTGTGGCTACAGCAGGCACTCCATAGGAAAGCAAACGGCCTCTCATCTGCAGTTTAAAAACATGTATCTGACTTATATCTGTTCAGGAAAATGCCTTTTACTTCGTAGATATTATATAAAAGAAGCTATTTCTCAAGAAAAATAAGACTGAACTATATTACCAATACATTTTAAAAGGTATTTTGTTGATCGAGAACTATAAGGAAGCAACTGCGAAGGAAGGTTTATCCAATCAGAGATGTAGTTGGATAAGAGTCATGTGGAAACAACTGCCTCTCACTATTGCTGGGTTTCAGATGACGTAACAACATTCTATTGACCAATGATAAATGCAGATATATGTGGTAATACAGTGAGTCCTTGGGCTTAGTCACTAATCGAAATGGTCAGGTTCAACATTTGTGAATTTACCTTTGGAAATCTCATGACAAAGTACAGAGTAATCAACAGGGAAAAATGAGTCTTGACCCCCATCTGAGAGTATGACATCATCACATTCTAGAATCTGAAAGCCAGCAATTCCATGCAACACCAGTGAGAGGAGGAAACAAGTTGGTGGGCTAACCTTCACTGTTTAATGATAAAATAAATCAAAATTCTAATGTTTTGAATTGCCTTGGTTTATGGTTAATGTCATTGGCATTACTTGGCGTATCTAAAAGCTGACACAAAGCTTAAAGCAGACCCACTGTGCTTGTGTCTGCTAAATAGTTATAAACTATGACACCCGTGGATCATTATGTTATAATTTGGACATTTTAAATCGCAATATTCATCTCAAACGACTTAATAAAAGAAACGAATCAGCTGACTTCCGCGTTAGAAAACTGCAGTGCCCAATGGGAGCTGACGTCACCATCAGCGTCATCACAACAAAGCTGGATAGCTGCAGGTCAAGCTCGTGAGTAGCAGATTTTTTTTTTTCATTTGTACCAAAATGTCTCTATGCGTATCATCGTTTAAGAAAATAAAATTGGAGAATTAAGTAAGTAGAGAGCAGAAGGCATATGATGTGGCGAAAACGAGGATTGATCGGTTGATGGCAT
Organism: Periophthalmodon schlosseri; assembly: GCA_000787095.1. Lineage (NCBI taxonomy): Eukaryota > Metazoa > Chordata > Actinopteri > Gobiiformes > Gobiidae > Periophthalmodon > Periophthalmodon schlosseri. The sequence continues at coordinate 7,217 of JACM01066500.1, forward strand.
CTTGAAAATAAGTGATTAAAGACTGCTCAAACATGCACGAATCACTCTAAATACAACTTTGTCTTTTGAAAACCATCTAAATGTGCAAATATTATTCGCTCAATCAAACTTGACTTTCTGAGATTGTTACACACAGCAACTGGTTAATGTAAAGGAGCATTGAACCAGTGTAAATGCCACACTCTGGACCTACTATTTTTGAACCTAAAAGGCTGTGTTCAGAGCTCTCTGAACAGGTGTGCAGGTCTCAGAGTGCATCCTGTCACATTGTCACATGAAGCAGAACAAGTCTGGTGTGAAGGTGACCGACTTCGGGCTGACCCACTTTCTCCACATACTCCTCAGGTTTGACCAAAAAGCACTTAAGATATATGCTGCGTCTGACTATCTCATCTCAGTGACACATCTCTTCCTGCTTCATCTGTCTTTGCACCGCACGTTAGTCATTTATTTCTTTACAAAAAATCAGATTTGCAATTTTTGGTTTTTAAACTTCTTTTCTAAATTACAGCATTACCACTGAAGCGCTGTACCTTATTTTACTGTCTTAAAAAAGTGAAAAACAAAACTAGTTCATTCACATGTTTAACAGTTTGCAATGGTCCAGAGCTATTCCTCACTTACCTTATACATTCCGAACATCCTAATTATTCACCGCAATGAGTTTATGAGCAGTGGAGTTTTTCTGTCACTTGTTACATTTCCATCACCTTGTTTTGAATGTGCATTTTGAAGATTTGCATAAGTAACAGTAGGTGGAAGCACATTTAGAACCCTTCATTCACATAAAAGTGTATTCGCTCGCTTCAGGTGGATTTGATTTAAGCACATAACAGTTAAAACGCATTTTGGAAGGTGGAAAGGCATTTAGTCACATAAACACGTGAATGAAGAATATAAAAACCACATTGCCGTCGGACTACATACCGGCACCGGACTGGAATGCACACAGTTGATGGACAAAACCAAAATAATCCCGTCATGCTTGTTGTAGTTGGCTAAAATCCTCCAGAGAAGCACAGCCAAACAAATTGTGTTGCCTTACCATCGCAGTGAGTGAGGTTCAAGATAAAAACAACACGGGGAAAGTTTATGGGTGTCCAACATTAAAAGTGTAGTAGCCTTTATCTTGGTAGTGAAACATATCTATAGAATTATTACATTTAAACAGTTCAAGTTTTACTGTAGGTATTACAGTTTAAACAAACGGTTAAATAACACAGAAAGCGCGTCTAGCAAAGCCAAACCAATCAGACTGTGCACGCTGCGCCCTCTGTAGGATTAGCAATGTCACAACACAGAAGACACAGATGGGCCGTAACCAGGTAACCAACATTCAGTTATACGCAGGAATACTTTGACAGAAACAGGCATAAAGTCGCATTTTTTCTGTGCGTTTCCAATGCGAATTGTGAAAATATACAAATTTTATATGGGTGGAAATGCAGTTACTGTAATGCTAGCAACTAGCATGCCAACATGCACTTCCTGATTATCAGACAATAAAACACTTTCTAATTAAATGCAGACAATACATAGCAAACTTATTTTGACGTCAAGAGCTGCTCGTACAGTATTTATGTACTGGGGCAAGACAAATTTAGCTTAAACACATGAAAAAAAAACCTAGGCCTTCTCTCCATTTGAGATTCTGACAAAACTCTACAATAACAACCCACTACAAACATTTCTCAGATAACGCTTATCTTGCTTTTGGTGATGGTGCACCTGATTGCTTTGGCATTGAAACTGGAAAAGAACATTAGCCTCTTTGGATCTAACTAATCCTGGGAACATGTAAGATACAACATCTAAGCCACCATTCCCTTCCACATCAAAATAATAGGTCAATAAATAGCATTGGCCTCTGCGCCCTGTGTTCCATTCTATACATATGGGAGGAGAGCCTTGTCAGATTGAAGAAGACCTTTGAGCTTGGGATAATGCTCCTTCGGAAAGACAAATACTGGTGGGAAATCAAAATAATACACTTTCATAACCAAGAGCTCTCAAAGGGAGGCACAGGCATCGCTGGTGGTTCAGGTGGTAGTCAAAATATTAAGAATGAATATACAGTATTATGTTTTGTTTTTGTATTTTTAGACCATGTTTAAGATTAGGTTTTGATACTTTGCAGTCACATCGCGTTGGGGGTGTTCTATACTTATCTCTATGGCTGAATGTTCAGCAGTTACACAATGCACACATTAGCAAACACTGTCAAAAAAGTTTTGAAAAGAAAACATATCTCTATAATATACAAAGAAGAATACTTGAGCTCACATACCTTCAATCCAAATGGTTGTGGTTTAGTCACACACTTTGGCTCCCTACCGTGACTACTCCGGATCGCCCCTAGGCTGCAGTCAGTTCCCTAGTCCTTAGCACGTTACAACTTGCACAAATGGCAATCAAAATTGGCAGTTGTAGTAATAATAGTACTTGGAAAGGCAGATTCACTTGTGTGAAAAGTTAGACCGTCCCTATTCTATGACGCTCTGAATGAGTTTTTGAAAATGTTACAAAAATCCATGTCAATATAGCTTCAGATTTATAGAATTTCCCATGGTATATATAATATTTATTCTCACTGATGCAGCATCCTCTTCACCCACTTCCATAAATAAACAGTCCATATGTCACTGTTTACACTGCTGTGGAATCTACTGGGAACATGTTTTCAGAAGAGCACAAATCAGATCTATCTGTAGAGTCACAGATTTTCATCACCCATTTTTTTTTTCCCATGTATTTGAGCAAAATGTGTCTTGCCCCAGTACAGATATATTGTATAAGCAGCTTTTGAGGTTCAAATAAGTCCGCTGGGTACTGTCTGCATCTAATTATAAAGTATTTTATTGTCAGATAATCAGGAAGTAGCATGCTAGTTGTTGTTGGCATTATTGTGATGGCAAAGCTTCGTGAAAAGTGCTTATAAATTCATCGCTGTGAATAATTAGGATACCCCAAATGCATAAGGTAAGTGAGGAATAAATTTGGAGCACTGCAAACCATTTAAAATGAACTAGTTCTATTTTTCACGTCATTAAGACAGTAAAAATCAGGTACAGCACCTGAAAGATAGCAACAACAGTCCAGCATCTGAGGAGTCTACTGGATCATGGGAAGACTGGGAAGTCATTGCCTGGTAGTTCAGACTGAAATCCTGACCATAGGACTTACTCTCCACAATACCTCCTCCGCCTTCCCAGCAGAGTCGTCTAAGCTCCTCTCTTTCGCTCTTCTCGCTTTACTTTTTATACTTTTGAATTCTTCCAGTCTCTGTACAGCAGTTACACTGTGTGCTGTCTGGGCTAAGGGCCAGTTTATTTCAGTGACATATGGGAAACAGAGGAGCTCATTGGTCATTTATCATTTAAATAAAAAAATTCAATTTGACAGAGTTCAGTGCTTTGCTCATTGATTCTGCATAAGATGTTTGTCTGTCCTCCATGTAAGTTTTTTCCTTTTCTTTTTCCCTCCTAAGATGCCATGTTTGGATCATGCATTTTTCTCATTGGTCAATCAACCTGTCAGTCGCGCCCATCTGAACTCAGGGAGATAAGCCCATAGACTGTATATATAAATGGACATAGCTAACCTGCTAGCCATGGGCTTCGCTTCCAACTCCATCGACCCTGGCTCCGATTCACTTTATATTAGAAAACTGTGGCCCCTCTTTCCATAAATGCTGCTATCAGGCTCATCATTTTAGCCTTAAAATGTTTGTATTGACCTGCTCTATGTAACTGGTATTTTTATTTCGTTATTGTGTCCGTAACTTAAGATATGAACATTAATAAGAGACCAGTCAGCTACCTTCTTTCCCTGAAGTCGCTGCCGTTAGCATCAGCAATGGGTTTGATTGACAGCGGTGCGGGCAACCAGCAGTGCGGGCAGGAAGGGGCGTTACCTTCCACAGCTTTTCTCCAGATTGGCTCTTCGGTTGCTATGATACTCGCGGTCGGAATTCCAAATATGGATCTCAGCTCCACATTCGCCCTATAACTGCTTAGCCTCGATGAGCTTCATTTGACTGGAGGTGAACGCTGTGGGTGACGTCACACTCACTTAGTCCACTTCTTTACACAGTCTATGGATAAGACCAAGGCACAGGCTACACATCTGTTATGGCTGGCTGCGAAACGGAAGCCAGTGATGCCAGTATGATTATCTCTTGGATACTATGACTTATCTGATTATCTTATATAAATCATTCAGTATAAAAAATAGGCAGTCTTGTGAACAACAACAGATGCAACAGATGGGCCGCTTTTAAACTATTGGTCATACACTGGACGTTATTCTAAAATCCAAGAGCCTCTCACTAAATGCACAAGATAAAAACACATTTCGCACAGTTGAATCATGCTGCCTATGTTTTGAATAATAAACCAATAGACCTACTATCACGTTAGCTTAGCAGAATCCACTTATCCTCTGTCATATTTGCATTGTAATTTAGCATGTCTTTGTTTCCCATGTTTGCCACTTCCTTCTGGTTACATTCACTGTGCTTATCAGGCTTATGGGGCCAAATCTGTACACATACAATCCAAGTGGGAAAATGGCTGGGCTCCAAATGTATACAGTAAAAATAATTGTGGTCACAAAAACATGTTCTCACAAATCTTTATGATTCTTTAAGTTCAGAAAGTTTTACTCGTAAAAAAAAAAGTTTGTTGTGATTTCTAAATTCGGAATTAGCTTTAGCGTTAGCTTTCAGACAAAGACACCTAGCTTTATAAACACAGACATGGAGTATTTTTATCATGTGTAAAGTGCATAACATGTTGTGAGGGATTATCCATCTATAACTCAGTGTTCCCTGCATGAACTTTATTTATATTAATGCAACTTGACACCATAGAACTACAATGGGGACAGAAGTGGGGATAATTACATGGTTAGTGGCTAAAACTAGCTTGAGACTGCATTTGTTTAAATAATAGTGTTCCTTGTAAACAGCAATCCTCTTTCTTATTACTAATAAAACCTGCAGTTCTCATAGTTTAGAGCAGTGGATCCCAACCTCTCAGTGGCGCTTTTAGCCGTGGATATTTTAGTGACCCAACATCCTTCAGAAAACCTATATACCTTATATCTATCTGAAGGGAGGAGCTAAGTACATGAAACTAACACACCTATCTGTAAACAGTTTCTGTTTGTTAGTGTAGTTGAATAGACCTAGCCAAGTGTGAACAATGCCTGAGTCATATTTTGCATAATGGTTCGGGTCCCTAACGGATACTTGCAAAGCCATTAGCATACTAGCTGTCACTATTGTTTTCCTTGTTTTGATTTAGGTCCGAGGATGTAATTATAAATAGGAGATAAATGATGTCGAAGGCCCCCATTCCTGTTCAAAAATGCATTGTCTTCCCTAACAAAAATTCAAAAATTGCCTTTTTAATTCTTCTCTTAAATCATTTCTTTTCTTTGGCTAAGATCTGTGCCTCACTATCTTCAAAAAACTTTTTGTCCAGTTGACAGAATTGAATTTTTCTTTTACTATGGCTCATACCTGCACGACTGAGGGATTACACAGACATCTTTCCTAGAATTAAAGATCTAAAAAAAGACCTGTTGTGTCTGCTATGTAGTTATAATCCATGGCACCTGTGGATCATTATGTTATATTTGGCACATTTTAAATTACAATATTCGGTACCAGCGTTGGATAGTTGGGTGAGTTCATTACAGCTGCTCTCTGACTCCTTAAGTTTGGTATGAGTACCAAATTTAGCGAGCCGCGTGCGCACTCAAGCAAACTCTACCCGGCGCATTAGATCTTGCCATAACGTGAACCCAGCCATCATAAAAACGCTGCTTCAAACTATTTAGAATCGTCAACCACGTTTGCGTTTTATGGGAAACTAGAGCCAAACCAAGCGGCTTATTAGGTGGACGTTTGAACATCAGAAGCGCTTTACCTAAAAGTTGTGCACTGTCTCAAATCAACACAATAAAACCTCCACTCTTTTAAAAATCCCTCTCACCTCACAGGCTGCTCTTGTGGATGCGCAGCGATGCCGTGCGTGTTAGCATGAAGCTCTCGGTGCACTGCTGACTGCTAGCTGACGGCGACCTCCGGGGCGACCTCTGGAAGCGACCGCGGCGGCTGAAGTAGCTGCCGGCCGACCACGTGCGCTTGTGCTTGCGCAGGTACTCCTTGTAGTTCTTGGTGAGCAGTGTGTAGAGGAAGGGGTTGATGCAGGAGTTGGAGTAGGTGAGGCACGTGGTCAGGTAGTTGATGTTCCGTTTGGCGCGGTTGGAGAGGGACAAGGAGGGGTGGAACTGACACAGCAGCTGCCACACCCAGAAGGGCAGGAAGCAGGCCCAGAAGAGGAGCACGATGGTGAAGATCAGGTACAGCACCTGGACAAGCAAGAAGCAGTCAGATGAACTATATGAAAGGTTTTGATTTAAAATTTCATAAACAAGACCTAACCAGTGTCCCCAGATTTGAGGTTAACATGTACAAATTAAATATAGCTTTTACAATAACACTTCTAACGATGATTTATTCTTAATTCCAATACATTAGACATGAGCCAAGTTGATTATGCAGTGTTCTGTTATGTGGTGATTCAGTGTTTTGGTTGTTAAGGTGATTATCCAGTCAAAAAGCAGAATGAGCCTCATAAGAGTCTCTCATTTGGGTTGCCAGTTTCTATCCTGAAATGCAGTTGGTTTAAACCAAAAATTGACTTTCTCTGATCTAAATCGTCACTACCTAAACCCCAGCTCCTGCAGCCAATCATGAATCAGTGCTAGTGCAGCCTCTGCAGCTCAGTGAGTGAATTCTGGAGGTTCTGAGCTTTCACATGAGGCATGGCTTGTTCATATACTGCGAATGAGAAAAACTTGTACGTGCCCTCTATACGAGTTAAAGCTACAGTATGTAACTTTTTTGCCCAAAAAATAGACAAAAATAAAAGCATGTTTTTTCATCCTGGATTTTTCTATTACACACATTTTTTTTAAACACACTTGATTATTGCTTAACTTTTACTTGTCAAAACCCAAATGTGTATCCTATGTTCTCCTATTATTTCTCATCCTGATTAAGCCCTGTGTTTGTGTAACATTTTACGCACAGCATTAATAATAGTTTCCTTACATTGTGGCTGGCTCATATCTGCACCACTATTTTTAACTGTGGCACAGCACTGGTCAAATGGTCAGATAAACAGTAGTGACAGTAATTAATTGATATGTTCTAAAGTCACACACACAAATCAGTTATATATAGGTACGCACACACAAAGCCAGGGGAGGGTAGAACTGAGTTAGCTACATTGAATAACTTAGAGTATTAAATAGGCAGTTACTAAGCCCAGATCACTCTTAATAAACTATTTGTTCACTATGAAGGCTTAGTCTCAGTCTTCACACATCTTAAACTAGTTCATTTTAAACAGTTTGCAGTGGTCCAAAGTTATTCCTCACTTACCGTATGCTGTCTGAGTATCCTAATTATTCACCACAATGACTTTATAAGTGCTTTTCACAACTCTCAGGACCAGTGCGAAGTTTTGCCATGACAGTAAAGCTAACAACAACTTACGCACTTCCTGATTACCGGACAATAAAACACTTTAAATTTGATTCCCAACTACGAGTTATTTTGATCTCAAGAGCTGCATATACAATATATCTGTACTAGGGTAAGACACATTTTGCTCAAATGCATGGGGCAAAAAAAAATCGGGTACAGGGCCTTTAATGTTTTTATCTTTTATGTTACCTTAGTTTTTACTGTTAGTTTACTAATCGTTTGGATCACTACTGTTAATTGTACTTGGTTTTCATAGTTCATAGTTCATTTCTGGCTACTTAACTTATGTTTTTAGATACATAATGTAGAAGATATGATGTCATCTTAACCGTTTTACAAGACAACCATTCTACCTACAACACAAGTTTTCTTTCGATTTTTGGAACATCAAAAAGTACTAAAATTAAATTGTGAACGACAGCTTGTTTGCTTTCACAAAACCCATTTGTCTTGGGGCGTGTAACTTGGAGTAGGAGGATGTCAGGCTAAATTTAGCCGTATCATTCATTTGGGAAGCCCCCCAACTGTTGAATCTGCATGTGCTGGAGAGTGGGTGTAGACCACTTCAAATCACTATAGTTGCCACCACACTTTTTGGGACTCTTTTCAGTTTCCCAAGCAGAGGTTCATGATAACACTGCAAGATTAATCATAATTTATTCAAAATCACGTGAAAGGACACAATTAGGAAACCGCAAAGGCTGTAACTGTTGAAGTACCATAATTTCCTCGACAAACAACAAAATATTCTTACTCTACTGCTCCTACTAACCATGCAGTTTAGATCTGTACAAACACATTGGTCACATTGGTCACATTTTTATATAGTGCTTTTCCACACACATACACTCATACACCAGTGTTCACAGACACTGGGGTGAGGTGGGTGTCTTGCCCAAGGACACAATGACAGCATTCATCTGTGGGGGCTGGAATCAACCTATGATGTTTATGTTGAGAGTGGGATTCAGGGCTCTATGCCCCTGGTAGAGTCACCCATGGCAAACAAGTGGGCAAACACTGCTACTGTTGCCCACGTTCTGGAATGTGATTTTTGTTTTAATTTATCTGTCCACATTCAGTATTTTTGTGAATTCTTCTGGACACGTTTAAATTTTTTTCAAATGCTTTTAAAATCTTTAAAGCTAAGGGATATTGTACATATTAAAACATCAGAGATTCTTTATAGAGTTAAAAACAATGTAATTCCAGAAAGCATACGGAATTTCTTTAAACTAAGAGTTGGTTATTATAATTTAAGAGGTTTACATCATTTTGAATTTGCTAAAGTATCGAATTTGACTTAACAGATGTTAAGTCAAAATGTGTTTCAGTTCAGCCCCTCCCTGAACCGCCACGTTGATGTGGTGGAGGGGTTTGAGCACCCGAATGATCCTGGGAGCTATGTTGTCGGGGGCTTTATGCCCCTGGTAGAGTCACCCATGGCAAACAGGTCCAGGGGGATGGATCTGAAATCTGCAGAGAAGCGAGAACCAGTTTTACATATTCAGGTAGGGTCTTTTTTAACAATACAAACAGCAATATTATAAGAAGCCCCTTATGACTAGAGAAAAATCAAGGCTTGCTACGTCGCCCGGACCGGCGTCACCGGGGCCCCACCCTGGAGCCAGGCCTGGGGTGGGTGCTCGAGAGCGATCGCCTGGTGGCCGGGCCTTTCCCCACAGGGCCCGGCTGGGCTCAGCCCAAAGGACTGATGTGGGGCCGTCCCCCCATGGACCCACCACCCACGGGAAGATCCGCAAGGGGCCGGTGCATAGAGATCTGGGTGGCAGTCGAAGGCAGGGGCTTCAACGACCGGATCTCCAGACATGGAGACTGGCTCTGGGGACATGGAATTGCTAAAGTATCGAATTTGACTTAACAGATGTTAAGTCAAAATGTGTTTCAGTTCAGCCCCTCCCTGAACCGCCACGTTGATGTGGTGGAGGGGTTTGAGCACCCGA
>KN484686.1:1502-21931 GCA_000787095.1 Periophthalmodon schlosseri
GCTTCCCCCCGTCTTCTCCCACCTGTCTCTCAGCTCCTGTCTCCTCAATTCCAATTCGTCCTTGTCTTTAAAAAAAGTCACATTCACAGGACAGAAGTGAACCTTTCCTGAAGAGCTTTAGAATGATCTTGAGCTGTGTCAGACCACATAGACGTCTGTATTAGTTTATGTGGTCGTATACCACTATATCACTATGGACCACTATGGAACCTACCTGGATGACAGGGATTACACAGATATAAGGCCACATGGTAATATAAAAGAAGGTACTGTGATTTTATGTTGAAAATCACATTCTATTGTTTAATGAAAGAAAGATGTTTTTGTTTTTTTTTTGTATTTATATTGCGTATTGAGTCTATTTTAGCACTGTGGCAATATTAGTTCTTGTTCTTGTCACTATCTTCTCACACCCCTCTTATAGCTCCTGTATCCTCGCCAGCACCTTGTATCCTTGCCCCTGCCTCCTCAATCATGTCTTTTTGCGCCTGCCTCCTAGCTCCTGTCTCTTTGCCCCTGTCTCCTCAATTCCAATTCCATCTTCTCACCCCTGTCTCTTTTTCTGCTAGCTCCTGCCTCCTAGTTCCTTTTCCTTGTCTCTGTCATCTCACACATCTTGTAGCTCGTGTCTCCTCGTTCCCGTCACCGAGTTCGTGTATCCTTGCCCCTGTCTCCGAGCACCTGTCGCCTCGCCTGTCTCTTATCTAGATACTTTTTCCTTAACCCTAGCTTCTCACACCTGTCTACCTGCACCTGTCTCCAACCTACTATGTCCTACTTCCCAGCACCCGTCACCTAGTTGCTTTTCCCTGCCAGTCTCTTCACTCCTATCCTCTAGTCCTATCTTCTGGCACCTGTCTTGTTAATTTTGCCTAATTGACCTTGTTTGCGAGCTTGAGTCACCTTGCCCCTCTCTCCACATTCCTGTCTTCTTCTTCTAGATCTTTTTTTCCTCATCCCAATCCTCACACACCAGTATTATAGCTCCTGTCTCCATTCCCCTGGCACTTTGCACCTGCCTCCTTGCCTGTCTCCTCACCCCTCCTCTCTTCTTACACCTGTCTTCTCAATTTGCTCTCCTTACCCTTGTCTCTTTGCTTCTGTCCCCTGGTTCCTATCTCCAACCTGCTGTCTCCTAGCATCTGTCTCCTATAGTTCCTGTCTCCTTGCCCCTGCTCCTCTCTCCTAGTCCCTGCCTCCTTGCTCCTGTCTCCTCACACCTCTCTTCTTGCACCTGTCTACTCAATTTGCTCCCCTACTTCCTATCTCCAACTATTGTTTTCCTGATCACTGTCTCCTAACACCTGTCTCATATCTCCTAGCTCCTGCCTCCTTTGCCACTTTCTCCTCACACCTGTCTTCTTGCACCTATCTTCTCAATTCGCTCTCCTTGCCCTTATCTCCTTACTCCTGTCACCTGATTCCCATCTCCAACCTGCTGTCTCCTAGCATCTATCTCCTATAGTTCCTGTCTCCTTGCCCCTGCTCCTCTCTCCTAGTCCCTGCCTCCTTTCCTCCTTGCTCCTGTCTCCTCACCCCTCCCTTCTTGCACCTGTCTTCTCAATTCGCTCCCCTAGTTCCTATCTCCAACTGTTGTTTTCTTACCAGTGTCTCCTAGCTCCTGTCTCCTTGTTCCTGTCTCCTATCTCCTAGTTCCTACCACTTTTTGCCACTTTCTCCTCACACCTGTCTTCTCAGTTTGCTCTCTTGCCCTTATCTCCTTACTCCTGTCCGCTGGTTCCTATCTCCAACCTGCTGTCTCCTAGCATCTATCTCCTATAGTTCCTATCTCCTTGCCCCTGCTCCTCTCTCCTAGCCCCTGCCTCCTTGCTCCTGTCTACCTGTTTTATATTTCTTGCTCCTGTCTGTAAGAAGCCCGACCCAATTAACGTTTGGAACCAAGTGGTGTCTGGTGGCCTGCTGCCTTCCTCACAGCAAATCCTTCAAATTTGTGGCTCACTAATCACATCTGTAGTTTAAATGCAGAAGACACCTCCACCCTGTGTTACTCAGGGAAAAATCTATAACTCCTCTCTCCACTGATTAACATCTACTGATTTGACAAAAGCCAATACTCTTTTTCAGTCCGTTGTGTAATTCTTAACGTGTAATCTTTCCCCCCATGGTTTCAGAAGCCGCCACGTTTGTTTTAAATCAGAATCCATACACTTCTCATCAGCCATGTCTCTGTGCTCTCTCCTCTCTTGAATTCATTACTTGCTTGTGTCTTCTTACCTACATTGCATTTTTGGTTCCTTGAATGAGACCTTACTATTCTATAACAACAACAAAAATAATCATAATGCATTTGGTTTATTTATTTATTGGACACTAGTAGCTTACATTGCAATATTAAAGAAGACATATTTATGTACTAAGGATTAAACTTTAACACGCACTAGTAATGATTTTACATTGTGTCCATAGCAACAACTTAAAGAGGAGGTATTGAACTTCTGTGGGGTATTAACTGATAACACATAACATATTTAGATCACCATGTTACCTTTTTATTGTTTTGAAAATGCTAAAACAGTGTATTAACATGTTTTGGGGATAGGTGGTAGGTGAAAATGGATGATCAATGGAAATAATAGTAAAATAATGATAAAAGAACAATATTATAATATTGTTAAAAGCTCATAAAAGTAGATAGATACAAATATGTCCCCTTTAAGACAGATAAGAAGGTACTAACGTGCCCTGGGAGGCCACCAATCACCGACCACCGGCCAGTAACTCTTTCACACACCATGTCTGTCTTCACGCAAGGTGGGAGAATTGCCTTGCCTAAGGACACAACAGCAGCATGCACCGCTACGACCTTCGGATTAGAGGGAGAATGCTTTAAAGTCTTTGCCAAAAATCAGCAAATACTTGAATCCCTCATGTGTCCAGGAGTGGCCCGCGGTAGTTCGCAAGAGTAATATTTTTTATTGAACTAATGTGGCCGAGTGGGGTTAAAATATAAAAGGAAAAGCAAAGGCATCGAGTTTTTGTTAAAAAAAAGACTAGGAACTGTTAAAATACAGAGGGATAAAATTAAAAAGGTTGAAAGATCTAAAACAAGGTGAGCAGCATAAACAACCAAAAGACGAAAACGTGCACACGCCTTCCCCAGATTCTACTGCGCCTCTCGTCTCTCTATAAAAGTCCTTTGTATCGATTGGCTTATACCACCAGTCTGTCAGTCCATTGGTTAAAAACAAGAGGTCAAACACCTAACAGGTGCTAGGAGTTTGGAGATGAAAAACAGGAAATAAAACACACACCACTGAGTAAAAACACATTTCAAAATAAAAGCATGCAGTATAAAAAACAAACAGGCAAATCACTACAAAGTGCGCCGTGCATAGTCATCCTGAGACACTTACAATACTCTTACTTGAGTAAAAGTTTTGGTTTCTCGATGACAAGCTTTTTGTTGACAATATTAAATTATTTGAATATTTTTGAAAATACCAGATTTTGTTTTCTTCTCCAATTACTTAAACTCATAAAACAGATGTTACGTTTTTACATTACTTTTGCAGTTACACTTACTTGAGTTGTAGTTTCACCAAATACTTTTATTTGGCAAGTTCTTGGACAACTATTTTGACTTCTACTTAAGTAATATTATTTAAAGTAACGTTACTCTTGAGTGCAATTTTTGGCTACTTCGCTCACTTCTAAATACATACCACCATTTTGTATGAAATAGCTAAGAGCACCCACAAAAGTCTCACCCAATCCAACTACTCCGGTCTAGACCATACGCCTTTATATCCATCCAGACTGCACAAACATAATTAGCCGTACGTAGTCGAGTCTCAGATAGAGCAGCAATCTCCTCTCTTTTCCCTTTGAGACGCCTCCTCGTTTAGTCCTGTAGAAAATGGCTGGATCTGTGAAAAAGGGAAAGACAAAGGCCTATATATAGACCGCCTTTGAGCTGAAGTGACACTGTCTGGGCTGCCGCGCTGCTATCATCATTCCAGCGGGGTGCCACTGAACACTGTATTTCCCACATGAAAATCCATACATTTACATCAGATAACAACTCTCAACAATCAGCTTATACTCAGGCATTGTTTAGTCAGTAAACAATGTGTGCAGAGACAGTCAGGCTGTTTTTTTGCTCTTTCTTTGCCTGATATGTCCTTTCTGTGATGTGCATGTGTGAAAAAATACTTTGAATTTCACATATTTGTTGTAATACGGGTATTTGCAGACCATTGTTCCTTTGAATACTTGGAAATCTTAGAGAAAACTAAACTAGGCATGGGATTTTAGCCACAGACATAGTAGCATTTCAATATTTAGCATTTTTGGTTGAAAACCAAAGATGTATATATTCAATGTACAGGGGCACTGTAGTTTATAACAAATGGTGTATGTTTTTGTCAGTCCCGGGTTTGATCCAATATGGCTGACTTCCTGTAGCGTTAAGGGCATTGCCATAATATCATTTTGTTCTCACATGTTCTGTTTTCTGTGCCAAGTTTCATCTTTCTACGTAGATTTTTTTTTTTTTTTGGACCTATTGGCCCATGTAAATCAATTTTTGAGGTGGCACTACTGAACAGTCTTTTTATAGTTTTTTTTCAGAGCCTTCAAAATTAAAGCTCATTTTGATACCAGTTACTGGCATGTGGATTCTTGTTACTACTTGATTTTTTTGCCATTTTCAGGACTCTGTACTCGATGATTCTCGTCCTCGGCTCGGACCGAATGACATAATTTTGCGTCTAATTAAAAAAATAAAATAAATGGCCTGCATAATCTCAATGATCGATTAGCAGAGCCTTGATATCCCTAATGCTCGGTGATGGACTGAGATGTGGCAGATACCACACTGTGTGCCAGTCTCAGTGCTGTATGATTGATGATGATGATTCCATGATTCCAGACTCAGAAAATGTACTCCTCCCTGTCCTCACTGCTCTTCACCCACACTTGATACACACTCCATAGAAACAAAGCAAAAGAAGGTTGAATTCTGTCAAAATGGACAAAAGGTTTTGTTTTTTTTGTGAAAAAGTTTCAGCTTCAGCTCTGACAGGGTTCTGCTAAGTCACTACCTTAAAAATATCTCTGAAATAGTGCAACAGAGCAAATATTCAATGGAGCAATATCAGATAATCCTTACTGTGAACAAGTAGAGTGTGATAGCAAAACATATTCACTCTAAAATTACTTTTGCCCACTTGACAGAATTCAACCTTCTTTTGCGAACTGGGCCCTAACTGGACCACTGAGGGATTACACAAACATTCAAACAAAGCCTGCAAGCCTAGGAAAATAATGAGAAATGTCTATTTGGCATATTCTAGGACCTTTTGCTATTAAATACATGTCCAGCAGAACAGAGCAGAGCAGAGATGCGTCCCAGTGTGCTATTCCAGCCTCTTGTCTCCCAGCAGATATGACTGCGTTCAGTAGCTCAGCATTGGAGTGCAGGAAGCTTGGAGAAAGTGCTGATTCGGTGATACTGCGGCCCCATGCTGACAGATCAGCAGGAGCCGCTGTTTACAAAACTCATCAAAAACAAAGATGAGTACGACTGAACGGGAACTGTTAATATGCAGCGTGCAAACATCAGACAGACTGCGGAATGGTTTTCATCCCAGCGTCACACCGAATGAAACAACATCTGTACTACAGCAACACCAAACATTGGCCGTTAACTACCTAGTCTGATCAGGAAGGTATGGAAGATGGGTCAAGATTTAAAAAATAGAGGCAAATACAGAGACATGCCTGGGATCTAGAAAACGCACTTCTCCAATACTTAAAAGTGCCAGATTTTTATTTTTTTTTTCCATGTATTGTAAGTTGTCTTGCCACAGTACAGATATATTGTATATGCAGCTCTTAAGATTAAAATAAGTCCTCTGGGTTTGCATGCTAGTTGTTCGCTTTACTGTCGAGACAGAACTCCGCTCTCGTCTCTGGGAGTTGTGAAAAGCGCTTGTAAACTCATCACTGTGAATAATTAGGATGCTTGAAATGCATAAGGTAAGTGAGGAATAACTTTGGACCACTGCAAACAGTTTAAAATGACCTAGTTTTGTCTTTCAGGTTTCAAGACAGTAAAAATCAGATACAGCACCTTTAAGATGATGTGTGTCTGGTCACCGGTGAATCTCTGCAAATTCATATAGGCGTGATTAACAGTTGGATTAACCATTCAGGGACAAGCATGGCCTGTCCATATGAAAACAGATATAGCTGCTTATGAAGAAGATTCTGGACCTCTCCAACTATCTCAGAACGCATAATGAAGGTCCTTTAACAAATTGGCTTTTTTAGAGGAGACATATTGTGCAAAATTGATTTTAATCAGATTTTAATAGGCCTATGCCTGACTTTTATGTCTCCTAGTTCTGGAAAATGACTTACCTCCATATAGTAGATAGTAAAAACAGGTATTAGTGTAAAAAGAGAGAGATTTACTGATATTGCCTGTACATTATAAAAGGCATTTTGTTGGATGAGAAACCGTGTGTAAATTACTGTTTGTGACTATCCCAGACATAGACTTCACGGTCATGGTTCAACATCAGAGTGAGAGAACGGACTGGGGGAGTGGGCGGGGCTACAAGATCATTCTGAATCACTGATCACACTTTAACCTTGTTTTAATGGCTCTTCTTAATCATTAGTTGTGTTTTTTTTTTTTACTGATAACTACATGTTATGAGAAATCCTGAATTATCCTGCAATCGAGACCCTGTATTTGTTTAAAAAAAATCTTTCAATAGTCAGATTTCTATTATTAAGCAATTTTAGATCAATCAGCACAAACAATGCACAAAAAAGGTAAAACGATGATCTACATATGTTACAGTTACATTAACGCAAAATCGACTTTTTGGAGCTATCTACCACGTTACCAAGTTATAACATTTTTACCTCTTCAAAAACATACCTGAAGTGGTTTTATACGCCGTTCATGCATGTTTGAGTAATCTAGCGATCTAACCCGGGCGCTATTCAAACTCTCCTTACAGTTGGCAGTACAAGCCTGTCCAAGACTCAGCCCACACGCTTATGTCACCTACGCTCAATACACTACAACTTCACAAACCTGATGCAATGTGCAGTAGTTTCATTAACGAAATGTACGCTAATAGAGTTGTGATAGCACTTTGCGCGGGGAGCAAACATTGTTATGTTGTTTTTGGCGAATATAGCATTTTAAAAATAATAAAATGGCTACATGGCTAACAATTAATGCCCCATAGAAGTGTAATATCGACTCTATAAATGATAGTTCTTCATCAAAAAGGTGTGAAGTTTCTACTGCCAGCACAGACAAAAAAACGTTGATTTCCTTGCCATCTTTCATAGAGATTCGTGTTCCATGTTTCGCTCAGGCTTACCCGGACGCTGCTTTTTGGTAATTACCTCCTTTTTCTCTCCACATCCACACAGCTTTAGCACCTATGGGAGACCAGCACCCTGCGGACACAACAGCGGCATTACACCGCGCGTTGGCATTTGAGTGACACCTAAACGGCTCCACAAACGGCTCCATAAAGCTCCATAAACGCTTTCTCCGGGAAGTCCTGCCTGGGGGGGGGGAGGCCAGCACTTCTCCCCTCTACACATTGGACGTCTTTGTGCTTTTTAGATGTCTGAAAATCCCACGCAGGTTCCTTTGAGGAGAAGTGGCGAGCTAACCAGATAAGCCGACATATATGAACAGTTAACCAGATAAGTCTCTCTTCATGTTTTATCAACCTTAATTAGATGTCGTTCTTGTAAAAGCCACAGTATGTAACTTTTGAGCCAAAAAATAGACTTAAGTAAAAGCATGATTTTTTTTTTTTTTCCATTTTGGTTATATTTGGGTACGCTCATTTTTCTCTTCCTGCTCGTTTGCATAAAAATGTTGTTCCTTTAGTATATAATAAGAAACAGTATGGCATAAAATGTACCTATCTGCATGAAGAATGTCCCGACGGTTTTAACCTTCTATTTCCATGAAATCATGCAAATCGGGTGCCATTTAGGTAGTTACTAAGCCGGGATCATTCTTAATAAATCATTTGTTCAATATGTTGTGTTACCTATAATAGTAATTCAGTTTTAGTGCATCCAATCTTCTGCTGCACTGGGTAATTGGAAAAAAAATAAAAATAAAAAGTTAAAATTATAGCTGCGATCTTCAAGCAGCTATTAGCAGGAGATGTATTGTAGTGATTTCAGTTTGAGCAATTAAATAATCCAACTGAAGCTTTCTTCGGGGGGCCTGATGTACACGTCCTGCCTGGGGGAAAAGGCCAGCACTGCTCCCCTTTACACATCGGATGTCTTTGTGCTTTCTAGATGTCTGAAAATCCCATGCAGGCTCCTTTTGAAGAGAAGTGGTGAGCTAACCAGATAAGACGACACACTGCGCCGGTAAAGACTTGAGCGCTGGAATCAACACCGGCAGCTTTCAATTTGATTTAAGGGACACAATTCATTTAAGCTGTGCCTCCGAGGCGACCACAACCTGATACATGTTGTGCAATGGGATTAAATGTGTCCGTGACTGCACATGTTGAGCTCGGGACTGTTTGAGGTCTGCTCTGAAAGGATTTTCATGACCAATTTGTTGTTAGATTTGTACCAGGGGGTGAATGTAGAATATGTTTTATGCTGACGTGAGTCACCTTGCTGCTCTCTCCTGTTTATCCTGTTTACAGTAGCCTATACTCCAAACCCAGTGGCTCAAATCATGTAAGAAACTTAACAAACTGCTCAGGAACACAAACCAACTATATTTTCATGTTCTGTGCTGTTTTATGCATGATTACAAGTCCTGTATCATGTTTAAAGGGACTGTATTTGATTTTTTTCATGTCATTAAATAAAATGTATTTTGACCCAATGCAGATATGTTATGTAAAAGCAGCTCTCTGGGTCAAAATGCGACCTCTGTGAGCTGCTGCATCTAATTATGAAGCGTTTTATCCTCAGTAAACCAGGAAATGCGCTGTTAGCATGCTAGTTGTTGTTAGCATTACTGTGATGACGACTGAAAGTTGCAAAATGAACTTAGACTGATCGTAGGGAATCAATAGGATGCTAGGAATGTGTTAGGAAAGTGAAGAACAACCCCGAACCGCTGCAAACAATTTAAGATGTACTAGTTATGTGTCTCATATTTTTAACACAGTGAAAATCCGGTACAGCGCCTTTCATCAAAATGATGTACAGGTGTATGTATATGAAAACAACAAACAAAAAAAGTAATTCAGTTTCAGTGCATACAATCTGTTATTGTTGTTAGCATTTCTCTGCGGCACTGAGGAGTTGAATAAGGATGGCTACAAGCTTTGAAACTGTCATTAGCAGGAGATGTATCACAGTGAACGCAGTCTGAGCAATGACATAATGCAACGGAATCTGGTTAGGGTATTAAAATAGACACAGACTTCCTGGAGTACCACTACTTGGCTCAGGATTACTGAAATATTTACGTTTTTGTGTTCAAACCAGGGGTGTCCAAACCATTCTAGTCGAGGGCCATATCGAAACGTACAAAGTAGAGGGCCACTGACAAGCGTTCAATATAGTGAATGATCCAGACAAGGTACATTGAGCAAAGGTGTAATTGTGCAATCCCATCTTTATTCAAGCAGCTCTCCATGGCCCAGCACCAAAGTACATCTCCCACATGTTAGTGCCATATGAACCATCTCACACTCTGAGGACTTCAGGGACTGGCCTCCTGCTGGTGCCCAGAGTCAGGACTAAACATGGGGAATCAGCGTTTCAGCTTTATGCAGTTAAAACCTGGAACAGTCTTCCTGAAGATGTGAGACAGGCCTCTACTTTGACAATGTTTAAATCCAGGCTCAGAACTGTTCTGTTTAGCTATGAATATGACTGAAAGGTTTTTATTCTGCACTCTTCTTCTTTTAATGTTCATTTATGATGATTGCTTATGCTTTGATTTGTTTGTATTGTGATTTTAATGTCTTTCTTATTCTGTAAAGCACTTTGAATTACTCTATGTACGAATTGTGCTCTACAAATAAACTTGCCTTGCCTATTCAGCTTGGAACTTTTATATCAGCTCTGTGTCACACCTGTATGTTATTTATTGAGGTTGTGATGATAGAAGATTCCATCCATGTTCCATATAGAGAACTACTTGTATTAGTTAGGTCCATTTCAGCAGACAGCAAACATTGATCTGAGGGCTATAGTTTGGACATTTTTGAATGTGTCGGTAGTGACAGTGCATGTTAATAAGCACACCAGTTTGAAGGGGTATTGGGAATCACATACTAATCGATACTCAAACAAGTATCAAATCTAGATACTCATGAGTAGGTATCAGTACAAAAAACTTTGCCCTTTCCTGGACAGTTTTACAATGATTTTTATCAGAAAGTACTAACATTTCATATTGAAAATGACGATGCCCTTTGTCTAAAAAGCATTGTGCTATCAAAGTATCAAGACTACTCCTCAGTGCCGAAAACAAGCTTGAAATTTTAGTATCACGACAACACTAGAGCACACAGACACTGCGGGCAAGTTGGGTGAAGTGTTGAAGAGTTGAATGGCATTATAAAGTGGGAATGTCAGTTTCGAAGTCTCAAATCTTTAACGACTCTGCCTCTGAACTCTGAATCAGTTACCATGGTTACCCACTCTGAACTGAAAGTGGTTGAAGGCAGGTTTTGCACTTCCAACCTTGTTTTTTATATTTATATTTTATATTTTATATTAGTATACAGTTTTATATAACAATTTTAAAGTGGGATTCATTTAGCTGATTTCTTCTTTGGAGCGCCCCCTGTATTTCAGAGTAGAGTACTACTGTAAACACTCCCAGTTGGTGGTAATTTTTTTTTCTCCACATATTGTTTTATTTTTCTTCTGCATTTTAGTCACTGTGCTATGACAGAAATGGGAGGAGCTAACGTAACTTTTCTGGTAGAGGGTCCACCACCTGCATCTCTCCATAGAGATATTATAAAAAGTCCCAAAGTATGACATTAAACTTACCTCCATGGAGACGAGCAGCTGACGCCACTAGGCCAAGTTACAGGTCAGATCTGTCTGAGAGGCACTGAAGAATGCATGTTTTTGAAGGTATTTTTTTGCAGCTTCCACATATACTTTAATAAATGTGTGGCAGACAAGTTTAATGCCATACTGTGGAAAATTTCAGGCAAAACATGGAGCCAGAGCAGATGCCGGACCCTCACCCAGAAAAGCTGCATAGTGCACTTTTAATTTACAGAAAAAACACAGTGCCCCATTACATATCTCATTAGTTATACTTCGATTAACATGCTCCTTCTGCTTACATGAACACCAGAAGACCTTGGTAATATATTCGTTCTGTGTAAACTAATCACTGCTAATTCAGTCAGCATGTTTCACTTGTCGTCGTTATGTCTGGTGAATACTAAAGCATGAATAAACCAGTGAAGCTGCCTTCCGGTGTCAGTGCCTTTACCTCCGTGTGGTCCCTGGTCTCCCGCTCCGTGCGTCTGTTCCAGGAGCTGACATGTGCCACCTGCCCACAGTCACCTCCGCCGCTCCTGTCTGAGTGCACACAGCTGGGGCACGTCTCCATTCTGCATATGAATATTTATCTTAAAAGGGACGTTACATAGTTTTTTTTACAGTGTTAAAATGTGAATATTTACCCATTCAAAGCATGTTTTATTCAGGCTTTTTGAACTTGTACATCTTAGCATTGTGTTTCACTTAAAGGACGTATACTATGCAAAACAGACTTTTCTGAGCTTTCAACCACGTTGTCATCAAACACATTCCCGGAGTTGTATTTTGCTTCACTGATGCTTGTTTGATGAATCTTGTGCAGTAAATCCGCTCCCACTGAGCCGTCACAAAACACTTGGTCCATAAGTCCACATAAATTCGTTCTAAGCATTTCTGCCAAACATTGTTTTCATTACAACTGCATGCTTATTTTAACATGTCAGACTGTGTTTGTTATTAGCCCAGATCAGTTTTTTTCCCCATAGTAACTCACTCTGAGGAGCTCCCAAGCTGTAACATAATGTGTGGTTTCATACAAATAATTTCTAAAACATGAGATGCCAAAGCAAAGGTGCTCAAGGCCAACAACAATACAAATAATGCATAATATGTGTCCTTGGAAACTTAAAAATATTGTATTTGAATGCAAAACAAGAAACATCTAGTGAAAGCGTTCTCAGCGGCAATACATTTACACGCACACCAAAAGAAAACTGATCATTATGTGAGTTATCCGATTAATGAAATGACATGTAAACAGCAAACACTGATGTGATGTGATTACTTTGCGGTCGCTCACACCTGCGCTGCTGTTAACAACGGGAAAAGGCCACAGCAAAAGGCCAAAATTAAAGACAACATTGACAAGGCAAGATAGAAGCCGCTAATGAAAAAAAAACATTTACTTTGATTTCCAAATCCCACTGTCACTCTAAAGTCTGTGAATGAATTGGACCCTAGGAGGAATAGTGACAGCTTGACTGTGCTAATGGGGAACACAACAAACACAACTGACATATTTACACTGGGGTATTGGATGATCAGATTGAATGTGAAAGTAGACAAAAAGCAAAACGATGAACACTGACCTCGCTTTCCATATGAATTATATCTAAAGATTTATATTATTGTATTTTTTCTATAAAATACAAACGCAAAAATGCCTTAAAGAAAAATTAGTAGGGCTGGACAATATTGTGATTAAAAAAAAGAAATGATTGTGATGTCCGTGACGTCAGTGTCTGCTTGATAACACGTGTAATGAGTGTTGAGGTGCAAGGTAAATAGCTCGATACTGTAGGATCTGGGCATTGAAGAGGTAGGGGAGGTCTGGGTTCCTGTTCTCCTCCGTCTGCTACGTAGACCTGGCCTCCACAATCAGCCAATCCACAGCTGAGCTTTGATAGGACACAAGACAAACATGCAGCAGCTACTGTAGCTTTAGTCACCTCCTAATGGCGTATATACTTGCCTGGGATCCAGAATATACACTTCTCCACTACGTTACGAACATGTGACTCTGATCACCGGTAAATCTCCCTGAGCCAGCGCATTGAAAAACGTCGCTGATTTATGCAGAATCATCGAGTGAAGCAGGAAACTCTGTCAATCTGAGGTGAGAGAAGTTTGATTTTGTTCAAAATGATCAGTCTGTAATGAGCTTTTTCGTTTCACGTGCAGCACTGAAGTAAATCCGTTCGCGCGATCATGTTTGGTAGGGCGTGGTGGCCAGACTGATATCCCTCTGTATAGATAAGAGAGATATCATTCTGAATTTGCCACGCCAGCTAAATATATGGATTGAACATTGAAACCGTGATCAAATTGTTATGTCATTTCTGGAGCATATTGTCCACTCATACAAAGAAACCGTGAATAAGGCCTTTAAATGCAGTCATGGCTGAAGGGAGTGGGTCTGTTCTGGGCAGGGCAGCAGGAGCTTGGTGCAGTGTTAGTTATAGCTGCTGTAAAAGAAGTGGAATGTGAAATGGTGATTCAATACTACGGGTCAATACGAGTCTCCCTTTAGGTCGTACACCTTTATGATTTATGTAATATAGTCCCAGAGGTGTTTAACCATCCTGAAAAGCAATTACGGGTGGACACGGTTTCAAGTGGGAAAGGGAAGCGCGATACAGCTTTTGACTGCAAATCCAAACTTTGTGTTTTTTCTTTAGAAACTATTGTAAAGAGGCATTGTGTAACTTTTCTGGTGGAGGGTCCTGTTTATCAACTGTTTATCCCGGGTCAGATCTGTGGAGAGGCAAGGCCACTCGCAGTAAGATCCATGAACTTGAGCATCCTAATTATTATCCACAGCGATTAGCTCATAAGCGCGTTCACTACCCAGAGACCAGAGTGGAGTGCAGTCACAGTGAAGCTAAAACAACTAGCATGCTAACACACGTCCTGATTATCAGTCAATAAAACACTTTATATTTAGATGCAGATAGCACAAAACTAACTTATTTTGACTTCAAGAGCTGCTTATACAATATATCTGCACAAAGGAAAAACAAATTTTGCTCAAATACTTGGGAACAAATCGGATACAAGATTTTTAAGAAACAAAAGTGCACTATGGAACAAGAAGTTGCGGGACCCTCCATGAGAAAAGTTACAAAGTATGGCATAAAACATATTAATGTCCATGGAGACACCACCAGACCATGTTACAAGTCAAATCCGCTCACTTTTTTCATAATAGAACTGAATTGAATTAAGATAGATACGTTTAATGTCACACTATGGAACATTCCACGCGAGGCAGTAACATGACTATTTACCATGCCCGGGAATTGTCTGCTGTTTTTAGACAAAACTGAACAAGGGCATCCACATTTTGAACAGAATTTGAATAGTTGCCTTTTATGTTTGGTGTGGCTATGTTTTTTTTAATAGAACATTTTGTCGTTTCCTTTTTACATAATTTGTCATTTACTTAATACTTTGGTTATTTCTATCAAAGGGCACTGAACCTGTAATAGAATTTGATTTTGCAAAAGGCATGAAAAATAATTAGCTTTGTTCATGAATAAAACATGGCGACATTGACATAGACAAGACCATAGACACAAACAAAGAACTATGTGTCTATGTGTCAACTATGAGCACTTTTTTTTTTATACCAGGTGCCCTTCCAGTCCTAACAGTCACACTACTACGACTGGGTGATAAAGGTGAAGTATCCTACCCAGGGAGTCAAGACCAATATGTGCTCAGGGCAGATTGAAAACTGCAGCTCTCCAGTTCCTATGGACAAACACTTAACGCTCTTCGCTAACAATTCAGTTGAGTTCCTATTCCCAACCGTAACAGTCTAGTAACGCCTAAATAAACAGACTGACAGTAATGGACTACTATTTTCATCTTATAGGCACACAGCAGTAGTGGGTGGGTACTTGTGGTTTTAGATATTTTTCCCCATTTTATAAAAAAGTCAACTGTGTAACTGCGAGTGTCCACCTACTTCTGTTTTTGCCTTTTCTGGTATGACTTATTTATCTCCATGGAAACAAGCAGGGATCACCACCAGCCCAAATAAGAATCCTTTTTTTTTTTTTTCGTTATTTAGCTACAGAAACACATCTAAGTTTAATCCCATGTTGTGGGAATGATTGCTTGATCAAGGGTCCGTAGTAGCAACCAGAGAGTTCATGAAATGAGCGCTTTTCACACAAATGGTTTGTGAATACGAGTAGTGGGCAAGAGGTAAAGCGTCGGGAGTGGACTGGCTGCGACCTGTCTCCTACCAGAACGTAGAAGTTGGCTGTTGTAGAGCGGCGACGGTAGTTCAGGTTGTGGGCTGGTTCTCGCTCTCCATCAGTAGCTCTGTACATGACACTTGGCCAATCCCACTTTATAATCGGTCACAGCAAGAGCCCAGCGTTTGCAGCGACTTCTATTAGAGTGTATATGTACAGCTTTGTTTTAGAGTGGATACGGGCGTGACTAACCTGTTGCAGCCTGTTGCATAACTACGTAACTCAACCGTATTGTATTAATTTATAATAAACATGAGTTTTCTCTTGCGCAACACACATCACTCTAGCAACCATATGTTATGTGTCAAGCATTTTCCATTATATGCCATGAGTGTTTATTCAAATCTCCTTCTCTTCTCATATCTGTTGCATCATTGAGCCTTAATGTCTTGGAAAATACAAGCGGAGAAGTAATATGTCGGTAATAGCGTGTTTGGTCATAGAGATGGTGATGGCACGGCGTAAATCAAACACTTCTGGAAAAAGCGTCCATCCTCGCTGTAGCCGTACAAAACATCCATGGAATTGCGATACGCAAAACATTAGAAAGTAAACAAGAGCCATGGAACAACCAGCTAAAGGTGTAATATGTAACTTTTTTTAGTGGAGAGTCCACCACTACATCTGCTTGTCTCCATGAAGATGCGTTTAATGTCATGCTGTGCAACATTCTAGGCAAAGCAATAACATATCTCTAGAGGGAAACTGCCAGAAAAAGTTTCAGAAAAGTTTTGTGCATATTTAAACTGCTGGGTCATTCCTGGTAAAAAATAAACAAATAAATAAATAAATAAAAAAGTATAAAATCACACCAGCATTGAGCAAAATAAGAATTTCTGGGGTGTAAAGACACAACCCTTATCTCCGCAGGACATAGCAGTTTTAGAAAAAAAAATGTACCTTTGCAGTATTTACTATTTTCTTCACAAGTGATTGAGTGGCTAATACTCACACCCCACAGCAAGGAGGTTCCAGGTTCGACTCCCGGGATGCCTGGAATTTGCATATTTCTCCCTATCTGGTGGGTTTCCTCCAGGCAAGTCCGGTTTCCTACGTCAACTAAAAATCCTCCAGCTAAGGTAGTCCTGACCAAAACTAGCTCAAGATCTGGAGATGGGTTGCCAGGTGCAGTGCTGCGACGCCCACTGCCCCAGCGGTATTGAAGGACCGGTCAAATGTAGAGGACAAGCTTTTCCACAGGGACAATAAAGTGTATTGAGACAAGACTGATATATGAACTGTAAAAACAAATGGAAGAACGCAAGTATTTTATGACATGTTTGAATTTATAGACTGCAGGGTTAACAGGTTTTATGTAGGAACACCAATACAGATGGGCCATTAATTATTAATTCATAGTGATTCAGAAGTGATTAACCGTGGTATGTAGCCTTAAGTGCTAACCTCACATCTCTGTTTTATTATATTTTATTTTATTTCATTTCATTTACAATTTACAATACAATAAAAGGGAACTCCCCAGACACAAAAAATACATAGATACAAGTTACAGTTTCATATTATCCCATACCTACCTACCTTTATTTTCTCAGAGGTAGCATTCATCCTATTTCTCAAACATTCATACAGTTTCATAGTGGGGTCCATCATCATTTTTGTAACACATCCAGCAATATTAATGACAATTCTTTATTTTACCACATACTTGTTTGTACTAGATTATCTTAGTTATACAGCCTTTGGAGTTATGACTGAGTATAATGTAGTAACAGTTTCTTTTTCAAAAGTTTCTTAAATATAATTCAAGCTAAAGATTGTTTTAATTCCACTCCAAATCTCCGGGCCTTTGCGTTTAGTTTACGCTTTTTTCCCTCCAACAACAGTTTTCTTCTGGTATTGTGTTCGTGAGTAGGAAGTGTTAAGAGAATAAGTTGGCAGAGCCTTTCATTGTGTCTGTTTACTACATTATATATCATACATGCATTATGAAAGATACTCTCAGTGAGCTTCAGAAGCTTGAACCTGTAAAAGAGACGAAGAGTGGAAGCTCAGATCATCATATAGCACGAATCACTTTCTTTTGGAGAATACGCAATTTATCTAGATAGGTTGGATTTGTGTTACGCCTTATGACATTATAGTAATTAAGATGTAGTTCAAATACAGTTTGATACAGGGTTATAAGAGCTGCAAGAGGGACATAGTGTTTAATTTTGTATAAGAAGCCAATATATTTCGATAATTTTATTGTCAATTTATCATTATGTTTAAAAAAAACAAAAACAAAACATCAATATATATCCCTAAGAATTTTGTATGCTTCACTCTTTCAGTAGCTCTCCCACTGATTTCAGTAAGTACATTTTTAGACTATTTCCAAGTTCTGTTAGATCAGAACATAATGTAGTGAATTTTATTCATATTTAGGGATAATTTATTGGATTTAAGTCAGATGTCTACTTTAGTGAGTTCTTCATTAACTATAATCTGGAGATATTCCAGATTTTTATAGGATAAAAATAAGTTTGTGTCATCAGCAAAATAAATATTTTATGCAAAATATCTGATGAATTTATGAAATCGTTTGTATAAATAATGAAAAGAACGGGTCCTAAAATAGATCCCTGTGGAACTCTGCATTTGATGGTTTTAGGTTGGGATTTTTTGTTGTTTATGTGTACGTAATGTTCCCTTTCAGCTTCAGTTTATGTGTACGTAATGTTCCCTTTCAGCTTCAGTTTATGTGTACGTAATGTTCCCTTTCAGCTTCAGTTTATGTGTACGTAATGTTCCCTTTCAGTTCTGAGGGCCATGCCTCTGACACCATAATGTTAAAGTTTTCCCAGCAAGATTTCAAAGTCAATGATATCAAACGCTTTTGATAAATCAAGGAAGATACTGACACCACACTCGCCTTTGTCAATGGCGTCACTGATTTTCTCGAAGAGATCAAGAATTGCCATCTGGGTAGTGCTCTTTTTCCTGAAGCCATATTGAAGTAGGATAAGTATATGTATTTTTAGTAGCTGCTCAGTCTATTATACACAATTCTCAAATATTTTGGATAAGGGGGGCAGAATGGATATTGGTCAATCATTTTGCATGTCATTTTTTGTCCCCAGATTTAAACATTGATTTATTATTATTGTTGTCTTTAATTTTTTAGGAAATACACCATGTAGTAAGGAGAGATTTATACAATAGGCCAGTGGTTCAACAATTTTATGGGCAATATATTTTATAATTTTAGTACATATACATCCACATCTTCTGTACAAGAGCTTTTCATACCCATTATAATTTTCAGCTCTTCAGCTTTATCAGTTGCTGTTAGGAAGATTTAGTTTGTGTAGTTATTTTTAGGTATTGTTGGTACGTAGCTCCCCCTGGTGGGCTTATGGTGTTTGCAAGAGATTCTCCTATAGAACTGAAATAAATAGTAAACCTGTCGGCAAGATCATCATCTGTTGTCTGCATTTAGTGTCAGGAAGGACAGTTTTTTGTTTTTTTTTGTTTACCCTGGCTGAGAACATTATTCAGTACTTTCCAGCATTGCTTTTGGTCACCACAAGAAGCCTTTATGTCCTGTGTATAGTGATTTCACCTGTTTATTTATATCAAATGAGTCAATTTATTTTTGTATTTGATGTATCTGTTTTTGTTTTCATCAGATGGGTTCTTAATGGAAAGTTTCTAAAGTCTGTTTTTCTTTTTAATGGATTTCAGGATACCCTTTGTGAGCCATTTTTCCTGTTGGCCAGAGGCTCTTTTGTTTACTTTTTCAGGTGTAGTGATGTTTATGCTGTCAGTAATTTCTTGAATAAATGCATTGTAGGCATCATCTGGAGTATTGCAGTGATACACAGAATCCCATGTTTTGGCTTTAAGATTTTCATACAGGGAACTTAGGTGTTTTTCAGATAAAAGTTTTGTTGTAATCTTCAAGGGTGGTTCATTTATGTGTCTTGCAAGGTCAGTAAAGAGCACTATGAGAAAGTGATCTGTGATATCTGACAGACCACACCTGAGCCACCTTCTTGGTGGCCTCAACTTACCCTTTCCACATGAGTTCAGCTGTGAGCACCATTGGACCTGACAGGCCTGCAGCTCCTCCAGAGAAGGGCCCACCGTACCTGCTCTATATATAGAGAAGAATCTTTGGAATCTGTAGTAGACGTAGTTATGAAGTATTTTCCTGCAAATGTGACACAGGGCAGAAACATATCACATACCGGCAGCCATTAAGGAATGTGAATTATGCTTTTTTGTTGTATTTTGAAATAAATGATCAGTGCTGGCCATACCACCTTGTAAATGTCTCAGAAGCTAAGCAGGGATGAGCCTGGTTAGCACTTGGATGGAAGACCACTGGGAATACCAGGTGCCACAGTGGGGCAGCAGTGGCTGGAGTGTATAGTTCTGATCTGTCCTTTGGCAAGACACTTCCTCCATCTTGAATGAATGTGATGTGTGAATGATTGGCGGTGGTTGGAGGGGCCGATGGTGCACATTGGGACTGGTAACCTCACTACCATCAGTCTACCCCAGGGCAGCTAGTAGTAGTTTACCACCGACTATGGAACGAATGAATGAAATTGAAAAGTGCTATATAAAACAAATGCATGATTTTTTTTGTTTATTATATCATAATCTTGATCCAAGCCACTAGCAGTCAGCGTTTGAAAAGAGTAAATATAAAAACTTTCTCTTTGTAACAGTGGCCTATTGATCTCTGTATTGTAAAGGTGGTAGAATGCCGTGCTTCTTTGAACTTGTTGCCACATATAGTTGAGAATTGTGGCTCATTGCTATTCATCAAACCAGGACAGCTGATGTTCTAGTTTCCACCAGAGAGCCACATGAGGGGCTGTGTGTTCTGACTGAGCTCCAAGTTGGAACAAAGTGAATCCACACAACAGAACCAGGTGCCAAGACTGTCCCTCTGCCAGTCTGTCCAGGTGAGCTCACCACAGCTCCACTGAGCAGTGCTCCAGAGGAAGCGTGTCCATCTGGGTCTGTGGACAGGGACAGCAGGCCACATAACAACCATGGGACCAGTACATCTGTATATGTTATGTATTATGTAGAATTATGACCATACCGCCTTGTCAATGCCCAATCTCGTCTGATCCTGGAAGCTAAGAAGGGTTGGTCCTGGTTAGTAGTTGGATGGGAGACTGCCAAAAATTAAAACAAAAAAAT
>KN484687.1:0-13254 GCA_000787095.1 Periophthalmodon schlosseri
AAGGTGACGTGGGGGCGACACCACAAACAAAAAACAAAAAAAACCCATCACTGGCGACATCAGTGTCTGCGTACACTGGTGTATGAATGTGTGTGTGAATGAGTGAGCGGTTCCTCGATGTAAAGTGCTTTGAGCGTCTTGAAGATGGAAAAGCGCCGTATAAACGTGTGACCATTTACCATGATATATTGGAACAGGGACCAAAATGCACTGAGGCAATAGTGTTGTGTCTTTAAATTAGGATTTTAAATCACAATATTCAATGTAATAAACTTTATTTTTCCAGTTATAGGGAACTTCATTTGTGGTCTGGCACATTCATGCAGTGCACACAAGATAATACAATAAGGGAAGAATTAGTGTAGAATTTAAACAAATATATTTCCATGTAAACTTTTTTGTTATACATATTGAATATATGTTTTCTGGAAAGATTATCCTCAAACCCAAAGTGACAATTTATTTTAAGTCAACCTTTAAATCAAACTTTTTTTTTTTTTTTTTACATGGGGAGGGTAAAGGAGATAAAAAAATTTTTAAAAAAATGTACTCAAGAGTATTGTATCTTTAAATTAGGACTATATAAGGGATATAAAGTAAATGGTCATGGTCACATTTTTATATAGAGCTTTTCCACCTTCAAGGCGCTCAAAGCACTCACCCATTCACAGTCTCTTGCCCAAGGACACGACAACAGCATTCATTTTGTGGGAATCGCTGGAATCGCACCACCAACCTATGGACCAGTGGATCTTACCGCTCAACCAATGATGTTTTTATCGAGAGCGGGATTTGAACTGCCAACCTTCGGATCAGCGGACAAACGCTTTACCAAACGTCTACAGTTATCCAATAAATTCTTATGTAAAACTTGTTCGGACATGATGGATATAGTTTGAACATATAAATATTGAAATAAAAACACTTTAAAATTTTATTGCCAAAATGCGCTATTCAGTTAGCGACGCAATACAACTGTTAAAGTGGTACATTTTACTCATGATGACCCATTTCACAAGCACTAGTTAATTTTCCCTTCCATTTGACAAATCGCTGATAATTAATGTGTAATGTTTGAGCAAAGCACTGGCAAATTATCTCTACCACAGGCACATGAAATGATGGATTAAAAGCTGAATACGTAAATGAGGTCATGAATGAAAAGGGTAAATAATAAACGTATAAATGGGTGAAAACAAAAGCTGCTTTGGTAGAGCGGTGTCTCTAAAGGCCCTGTTTAATCTGCCTCTGGCTCCTCCGCCTTTTGTTCCGCTCTTTATGGGGGAGGCAGGGCTCTTTTCTGCTCACGATCTGATCGATACAGACGATCCGGGCCACACAATTGCACGGCGCGCTAAATAAGCAATGTTCCCCTGCTAATAGAGCCACTCGCTATGACAAACTCACAAAAGTGGTAAAGAATGGGTTAATTCGAAGTCTTTTTGTGCGGCAAATTGACTTTAGATTAAATCATCTTTTAGTTAGGCTGTTTATGGAGACTAATGTATCTCCAGTAGAGGGCAGATTATTGAAAAATGCGTAATATTATGAATGTTGTTTTGAAAATGTGCAAAATGTGAGTAAAGAGCTGATTAAAAAACACAAAAAAAAACACGTTACTTTCTACCTGAAACTTGATACTTGCACATATAGTTTTTGTATATAAACTGTAATGTCCCAGTACGGAAATAAACAATAACAAACCAAGTATAATATTAAAGGCCCTGTACCTGATTTTTTTCCCCATGTATTTGAGCAAAATCTTACCCTAGTACAGATATTTTAATTTCAAGAAAATGAGTCTCCTGCCTGCTGTCTGTCTTGCTGTTGTTAGCTTTACGGTCACAGCAAAACTCTTGGTCACTGAAAGTTGTGAAAAGTGCTTATAAACTCATCGCTGTGGTTAATTAGGATGCTCAGAATACATAAGGTAAGTGAGGAATGACTTTGGACCACTGCAAACCGTTTAAACTGAACAAATTCTAATGTTGTTAAGACCAATGCGGTTCATCTGGTCTTCTGTGTATTTATTTTAATAGATTCTTTTGCCAGACCAAGGTTTAGTTTGTTTTCATACCTGACAGTTTCTTCTGCTCGCTAGCGCTCTTCCTCAGAGTGGTCACGTGATGCGGGCGTGACGTGTCCGTTCAGCTGATTTAAACAGGTTTTGGCGCTGTCTTCCTACCGGTGGAGGCAGGACGACAGCGCCATCTGCAGGCCGACTTCTTCAGAACAGTATCCCAGGTGTGTGACAGTAAAAAAGCCCCCTCGTCTCGGTTTAAACCTGAAGAAGAGTGCTAGTGATCAGTCGAGCGTGTCAGGTATGAAAACAAACTAAACCTTGGTCAAAAAAAAGAATCTGTTAAAATAAATGTTTTTAAGACAGTAAAAATTAGGAATAGCAGTTAAATTATGTACAAAAAAGAGAGGAGTTACCTCATTGCAGGACTTTAGTCAGGATCATAGACTGTATAAAGAAGTGGACTAAGTGAGTGTGACGTCACCCATAGCGTTCAGCTCCAGTCAAATGAAGCTCATCGAGGCTAGTAGTTATAGGGGCGAATTTGAAGCTGATTTCCATGTTTGGAATTGTGACCGCAAGTATCGTAGCAACCAAAGAACCAATCCGGAGCGAGCCTGTTGAAGGTAACAGGCTCTTCCCACTCGCATCGCTGGCTTAGCAGGGAGCGGGAACTTAGCAACGCTGTCAATCAAACCTGTCGCTAACGCTAGCAGGAAGGACCTCAGCGAAAGAAGGCAGCTGATTTGTCTGTTATTAATGTTCATATCTTGATTTATGGACACAATAGCGAAATTAAAACCAGGATCACATAGAGCGGGTTAATACCAACATTTTAAGACCAAAATGATGAGTCTCACAGCAGCAGTTACAGACAGAGTGGCGACAGTTTTTCAATAGAAAGTGAACTGGAGCCAGAGTCGATGGAGCCCGAAGCGCACCCATGCTCACTTCCTATTTGGAACGTGGCCGCTAGCAGGTTAGCTATGTCCATTTATATATACAGTCTGTGGGCAGGATTGAATTGCCAGAAGCATATTGCACTAGTTTTTTGTACCGGAAAAATCTATTGCCACCACTAGAACTTGCTATCAATTCTCATGTTGTTATTCTCATGTGATTCCTTGTTGTTACATCTTTTTACATCAGTAATTACAGTAACTATTCATAAGTCGTAAACACATAAGTTTTCTCATTCACTGAAAACTATCGGCGTGAATGTTCCCATAATGGACGGACGCGTGGCCACGGCTTGCGCACATTTGTCACGACTGTCAGTGCTATTGTTTTTGAAAGCCCATTTGGAAATGCCAAGCTTTTCCCCATTTATTTTGCTCCCGCCGCACGTCAGAGAAATGAATATCCAGCCCATAAGTTTTAGCCCACATCATCAGTCACGTCCCCCTCAAATGCACCTTTAATTCTTCAGGTATCCTCACCGATCGTCTCTGTGTGCGGCCCTCCGAGCGTGAACATGCATATAAAATCATTCAGGGAGTTTTTCCACTTGTTGTACATCTGTCAAAGTCTCCGATTAAAGCTGTGGTCCATTTACACACTACAACACACCTATGTAAAGTACTTAAAGCTATGAAACATTTCAAGTGTCCGTTACCTGCCGATCTCCACGAAGATGTGATCTATTTGACTGGAATGTTCCACAGTATGGCATAAACCTCGCTATGCAATTTGATGTGTTTTATTGAAAAAAAAACACATTCTTTCTGTGAGCACGGTCACAGATCTGATCTGTAACTTGGTCTGGTGGCATCAATTCCAGGCAAAGCAACATGTCCACTGAGACAAGCAGGTGGCAGACCCTCCACCAGAAAAGTTACGTTGTGCAGCTTTAACTGTTTATGTATTCTTTTGGACACCTTAAGTATTTTTATTTTAGAACCTAAAATGATGTACTTTATGTGTGTCAGGCAAGTAAAAACAATGAATCCTTCATTTTAGACGATACAAAACACTACCCCATTGTCAGAAGAAGGTTCACTGAGGGATGAAGCTGTTGAAAAAGGCTTAAAACAACAGCTGATGAGAAGTGTATCACCTTTCAAAACACTTGATGGATTACCACCTCATGATGTCACAAAGTGAAACCAACCATTTTTATCTCTGGGAAGGATGCTTGACCAAATATACAATATACATACTAGCGAAACGTTTCTTCCTCTGTGGTAAATGTGATTAAAACAGTTGTTCATATACTCTGAAGTAGTCGCCCATACACTAAAATACTTGGCATTTTCCAATTTCCGGGTTAGTTTTACTTTCCATGCAAAACCTTTTGTTTAGTTGATTTGTGGTAATGCGAGTGTGTGCGCTGCGACTACGCACGGAGCCAGCCTCTCGGGGCTTCCAGTGAAATAACATTGCGTTCAAATCTTTTAGACGGACCGAACAATACTTAATAAGGCCATGATAATAAGTATTAAAACCATTGGACCTGAAAGAAAACGTGATACGATTCTTAATTATGGCGGAAAGGTGCTAGAAAGAGGAGTGGAATTGAATGGACACAAGAGCCATGAGTCGGGCTTTTAAAAGCATCACATGGGAGGAGGAGGTGGGGGTGGAGGGGGAGAAGGGAGATGGGGCGATCGAAATAGGGACGCAGATTGAGATGGAGAGAGGTGAGAGAGAAAGTAGCCTAATTCCCTGCACTCATATTGAATAGTGGCGGGGGGCAGTCGGTAATCACATCGCCCCCGCTGTGTTTTTGTTTGGCGCTGATCTCTCTCTTCCACCGTAAGCTACGCACAGAGGCAAGAAAACCACTGGGGTCTCAATAGCGGAGCTTATTATCAAAACCCTGACGGTAAAATCAACACTTTTTGCACGTGTTTGTACTGCACTCGGTAACACGATTTGAGAATAGAGAACTTTGTTGGTTCGGTTTAATAGCAAGCGCAATTCATTAAATCTTAACTGAATCGAGATACAGTTACAAATCGTCCGTGATCAGCTTGGGGCCTTTTAATGGAGAGGTCTACAGCCAATTCTCTGTCATTAAAGAGGGAGTATTTTACTTCTGTGGGGTATTAACTGCTAACACGTAACATACTTAGATTTCCGTGTTATCTTTTATTGTTTTGAAAATGCTATATTCGCCGAAAACAATGTATTAACGCGTTTTAGAAGTTTCACTTTCGTTTTTGACGCTCCAAGTCTCCCCTCCCTTTGCTCTCTGCGCTAAGTCGCTCCCCCTTCAGAGCGCTATCGCAACACAATCAGCATCCCGCGAATGAAACTACTGCACGTCACATCAGGTTTGTCAAGTTGTTGTGTACAGTTTTGTGCCATGTTTTTGTATATTTATGGAGAATATTTATGTCGTGTGGGAGAATGGATGGCATAGGCTTGTGTCCTGAATGTTAAACAGAATCTTACGGCTAACAGGAAGGTTTGAATAGGGCCCGGGAGAGATCGATCGAACATGCATGGATGACATTTAAAACCTCTTCAGGCATGTTTTGATGAGGGAACAACATTATAACATAGTAGAAAGCTTAAAAAAATATATATTTCTGCATAATAAAGAATATGGTTTGGAGTAGAGCTCGTAGTTTGGAGGGAGGAATTTTCATTTTACTTGCACCAATTCAATGTTTTGGTTATGTTCATGAAATTCAAATTAAAAGCCATATTTAAAGCAATATGTATTTGTATTTAAACAGAAATAAATCAAATAAAATGGAAAATTCTGATCAGTATTTGGGGAATACAGTTTTTTACATATTGTCCTGCCATAAAAGAAAGTGCAAGATTTAAACAGCTTTTCTGCTCAGGTATAATAAAAGTAAATGGGTAAATGTAAACTGTATCTTTATGTAGATTGAAGTAGTACGATCGTCTGTCTTAATTTATTGTCAATTGATTGGGCTAATTAATATACTTACTTTTCCGATACATTGGTTGGATTATTTTGAGAGGGGTCAAAATCAAAAATCTGGATATTCCGTTATAAAAAGTATTTTGCCTATGACCACAATCTCTCCCAATTACATAAATAATTTGACACGAAGGGGGTGTTAAAAATGAACCTTAAGGCCGACAGTAGTATTCCATCTCCCACAGATGTTGTTGTGTCCTTGGGCAAGACACTTAACCCAAAACCGTGAACACTGACCATGCGACCATTAAAAACACATAGTGGTTATTACGTTTGACTGACTCTCGTTTTGTGTCCCAACAGACTGCTGCTTCAGAAGGACTACAGCTTCCTGAGGGACATAAACATCTGGGGTCCGTTCGTCACTATCGGGGTCTACTCCTCCACTCTGTCTGCAGCCATGAGCAACCTGATCGGAGCCTCGCGCATCCTGTACGCCCTGGCCCGCGACGACCTGTTTGGTATGTAACGCGCTCTTTAAAGGTGGAAAGTCTATGAAGATGTGAAGTAATTTAAGAATACTTCCTGAATGCAAGGAGCTGTTTAACGGTATCTCTGTGATAAGGAACTGCTATAGACTGTATATATAAATGGACATAGCTAACCTGCTAGCCGCCGCATTCCGGCGTAGCGTGGGCGCACTTCCGGTTCCATCAACTCTGGCTCCAGTTTAATTTCTATTGAAAAACTGTCGCCCCTCTCTCCGTAACTGCTGCTGTCAGGCTCGTCATTTTCGTCTTAAAATGTTCATATTAACCCGCGCTACGTGATCCTGGTGTTTTTATTTCACTTTTTTGTCCGTAAATCAAGATATGAACATTAATATCATACTGTGTAACATTTCAGGCAAAGTAATAACATTTCTAAGGAAAAGTTACGCAATACACCTTTAACTATATTCTACTTGGATTATATTTTACAGCAGCTGTGCTTTTTCTTAAACACAGTTGGAAGTACTTCTGACTCACTTCTGAAGTAGTTCACAGCGTATCTAATTGATATGCTGTGAAATACCTTTAAACTGGTCTTAAAATACTCTGTTCAATAAGTTCAATAATTAGAATAAGTGTGTCACATTATCAAAGTGACTCTAGGCCCATTGTAAAGAAAAAGCTCATTGTTCAGTAGTAGCTGTAACAGGTCTTTGAATAAAAATCCAAAGTGCAACAATTTTCCTTTATATCTGTGAAAGTCCCTGTACTATATAGATCTTCATTGTAATCCATATCTGGGTAGGTCTAAAATCACACAGCTTTAGTTTGAATAAGCTCATAATATGTAATTTTTTTTTTTTTTGTATTGAACATAATATGGCTTACTCTTCCAGAAATTCCAGAAAAAAGTATAAGTATAAATGTAGTTTAACATGGCTCATAGTTTTGGGGCTGCAGACATTATGGGCAGATATAGTTAATAGCATTTCAAACAAAAAAAAAATGTGTCTTGCCTCAGTACAGATGTATGATTTATATATGTATTATATAAGCAGCTCTTGTCAGTAAAATAAGTCAGCTGTGCCCTGTCTGCATCTAATTAGAAAATGTTTTGTTTTTTGAGAAGCAGGAAGTGCGCTGTTAGAATGCTAGCTATTGTTAGCTTTATGTTGACGGCGAAACTCCACTCTGGCCTCTGAAAGTTGTGAAAAGCGCTTATAAACTCATCGCAGTGAATAATTGGGATGCTCAGAAAGCGTAAGGTAAGTGAGGAATAACTTTGGACCACAGCAAACTGTTTAAAGGTGCCGTATTACACAAAATTGACTCTTGTGAGGTTTAAGCCATGTTAAAATGTTGTTACCTTCTCAAAAACATACCTGGAGTTGTGTTTTATTTCATTCACGCATGTTTGAGTAACTCTTTATTGCTAGTCTGTCTATATCTCCAAAGCTCAAAATGCTCTGCTCCACCTTGTGACGTCATGAAGTGGTAGTCTTCAAGTTAACAGCTCCTTTTACCTTTAGTTCAATCAAAATGCTCGCTCCACCTTGTGACGTCATGAAGTGGTAGTCTTCAAGTTAACAGCTCCTTTTACCTTTAGTTCAATAGAGATTGGCAATTCCAGTGCTGGAATCATTCAGATGATTGCAGTGAAGGTATATGGAGTTTAAAAACACAGTGGAGCACTTCCTGTATTACCACATGACATCACAAAGTGGAACAGAGTGTTTTCTGTTTGAGTAAACAACTCAGCCCTAATATGCAGGGTTTGTGTGAAGCAAAACACAACTCCAGGTATGTTTTTGATGAGGAAACAACATTATAATAATAACATAGATTAGAAAACAGAAAACGGAATAGTTCTGTTTTTCACATTTTCATTTCTGACCGACTGCAAAACATGGCTCGCCATCGCCATAGCGACAATAAAAAAATGCAACTTTTTAATCGATGTCAAGCTCATCTAAGTTACAGACAGGTGACAAGGGGTAGGAAATCAGATCTTTGGCTGATTTTACGCTACTACTGCTTTAAATTAATTGTAATTAGGACTCCACTGGTTCACATCAAATGAACACTGCGCCTCGTGCTGTCTGCTTCTCTCTTATTATTAATATCTCCTCTCTCGCGCTCCGCTTTTTTGCCAAGTCTATTTCAGATTCACTCGGTCTGTCGCTGTCCATGTGTATAGACTGGCGTTCATGTCAGAGGAGATAAATGGCTGTATTAGCATGTAGCCTCTTCCATAGTAGGGCAGTCTCCCGTTCTCTCCGGCAGCCAAAGGGTTAACGTCAATTAGATAAATCTTGTTAATTACGATCCACTGTCCAGAGGGTCGGGAATGTGAAATGTGGGGCTAGTGTTGGAACTGAATTGGTAATGAGTTGTTTCATTTGCATGGACGTTTTCAACTGTCCGCGCATTCACCGACTGAGCAGTTTGGATATTGACGGCTGGTAATGTTCTGCACTACTTTAGGCTTTTCTGTAAAATCATTTCTAAACAAATTACAGAATTTATTTTGAAAAATATTCAAATTTATCGAGGGAAAAAAGGTCTGACAAACAATTACGAAGCCGAAGACGTTAAGGTGGATAGTTTTACTTTGGGAAACTTGGGTTTGGTTTTATATCTGTTCATATTATGGTTTCAGAATCTCGTCAAACTATTTGCAAATCAGTTTAATTTACTATTTTATTACATACTTTTTGATTTATACCATTTCCAAGACCGTTTTTTGTTGCCTCTCAGGGATCTGCGTTGAAATGGTCCAATTTACCTTTAGTGTTTAAAAATCCTTCACCGTCAAAACTTGAATTTAGGATATTAAGATTCTACGCCTCGGTAAACGTGTGATGGCCAGTTCAAATCACAAAGCCCTGAATAATCACAATTGTTTCCGTAGTGATTAACAATTTAAAACAAAATATTATATCTTTTGAATGGGGAAAAATAAGTCAAAATGTTGCATGTAGCAAGTAACTAAAACCCATGAATAAGTTCGCAGTACGCAGTTGTTTATGTAAAAAACGTAAAGAAAGGTGTTCAGAATCGTGTGTCTTTAAACGGCTCTTCGCATTAGAGCCTGGACTTGGAGCGTTATGTCTTTGTAACTAATTGGACTTGAGGACTTGTTGAATACGGAGCCGTCATGTGAGTCACGTGTGCCGTACGGAGCCGGAAACATGTCGAGCGCTGCGTCCCGGTGCTTGACCTTGCCTCCGTCCTACACAGACTGACTGATGGACGTGTCGCTCTGTTGTTTTATCCACTCATCTTCCTCGGCTTTCTTCTCTTTAACTCGCTAATCCGTGACGCCTTCAACCCCGTGCGCCCCGCCCCTCCCTCTCTCTCCTCTTTTTCCTAGCCCTCTCTTTCATTACCCTCTCCTCTCTCTCACGCTTTCTCTCTCCTTTGTCACTCTCTCTCTCGGTCTCTCTTGCGCTCCCCTCTCTTAGTCTTTCTCTCCTCTCTTTCATTGGTCTCTCTCTTCTCTCGCTCTCTTGTTCTCACCACTCGTCCCCCTGTTCTTTTTCACCCCCTCTCTCTTTGTCACTCTCTCTCTCTTTTTATCATATTTCTTCTCTTTTCTGTCTCTTTCTCTCTATATATCATTTCTTTCTTTATCTCTCTCTTATCATTATTCTTTTTCTTTTCTGTCTCTCTCTATCATATTTCTTCTCTTTTCTGTCTCTTTCGCTCTCTATCATATTTCTTTCTCTCTCTCTTTATAATATTTATTTTTTCTGTCTCTCTCCTCATGTTCATTCCTGTCTTTCCCTCTCTATTCTCTTTCTCTCTCCCCCTCTTACTCTGTCTTTCCCTCTGTCTCCCCCTCTTTCTACTCTTTATCTCCTTTGTCTTTTTTTCCTTTCTCCTTTCTTTTCCCATTTCTACCTCATCTCCCACTCTCTTTTCTTCTTTCTTCTCCTCTCCCTCCTCTCTCCCCCTCTCTGTCTGTTTCTTTCACTCAATCCTCTATTCTTCTTCCTCTCTCAACTGACTTTCTCTCTAACCCTCTCTCTTTCACATGAACTGACTGAGAGCTCTACTCTTTCCTTCTTCTCCCTCTATCTCTCACTTTTTCCATCCCTTTCCTTGCTCTTTCTGCCCCCCCCCTCTGTCTTTGTCTCTCCTCCCAAATTTCCCCTCTCTCTCTCCTATTTTACATTTCTCTCTTCTCTTTACACTTTCTCTGCTCCTCCATATCCCCCTCTTTCTTCCTCTCTCTTCATATCTTCATCTCACCCTCTGCCCCCCCTCCCTCGCTCTCTCTCTCTCTCTCTCTGTCTCTCTCTGTCCCTGCATTAATTTGACTTTCAACTCTCCTATTCATTCCCATTCATTTATCCCCTCTGAAATTCACCCTTCAGACTTTCTCCGTCCATCCTCTCCTCCTCGTCGTCTCATCTGCATTTGGTTTGTTTCTTCTGCGTTTGTTAACCCTTTACAGCGCGGAGCCTTGTCATAAATGTCACCATCGTCACAAGGTTGTATTTAAATGCTTTTTTTCTTCGGCGCTCGCAAATGAAAAGCGTCGCCTTATACGCCGCCCACTCGCTCGCTCTCGCAGCCTCTCTCCTCCAAAGATGTGTAGTTAATTACAGAAATTTTGTTTAAATGTCAGTAACGTTCAAACTGCTGCCACTAATCCAAATCTGATATGTTCTGTAATCAGGAAACGTCCAAAAACTTGAGACAAACTTGTCTAGCAATACTTTTATATCCTATGTCTAATCCTCCAGATGGGTGTTCCTGACCCTGAACTCTGTATTTGTCTTGTATTTGTATTAGTCCGTATTTTCCGGAGTATAAGTCGCACTGGAGTATAAGTCGCACTGGAGTATAAGTCGCACCAGAGTATAAGTCGCACCAGCCAAAAAATGCATAATAATGAAGAAAAAACGCATATTTCACA
Source organism: Periophthalmodon schlosseri (assembly GCA_000787095.1). Taxonomy (NCBI): domain Eukaryota; kingdom Metazoa; phylum Chordata; class Actinopteri; order Gobiiformes; family Gobiidae; genus Periophthalmodon; species Periophthalmodon schlosseri. The sequence goes on from KN484687.1 coordinate 11,274, forward strand.
TATAAATCGCATCTGAGTATAAACAAACTATGAAAAAAAGTGCAACTTAGTCTGGAAAATACGGTATATGTGTGTGTGTGTGTATACTGTACTGTACTACACTGACCGTTAGCTTAGAGACACAGTGAGCTAGCTAGCGTGCTACTGTGCACAGATCCGATTGCGTTGGGGAACTGTTCTTTATCATCATCGCGGTATAAAAATTGGTATTGAGCACTGACCCTTTTCCTTCACTGGTCAGATTAAATATAGCGGTACCTTACCTCATATTTATGCCACTGCAGTGTTTGACCACTTTCAGACATATTTGAGTAAACGTGATCCGACTACAAAATTCTCCCAGGCTGAACGCATTTACATGACGCGAGAGGCCGAGCCGAGCGTTGTTAGTGTTGTACTGAAAATTTAAAACCGCTGAATAAATACGTTTCGCTTTCCCACGATCTGTTTTCAATCCACTATTGTCTGGTTTATAATTACGTCTCCTGAATATCTTTGTGTTTGGTTTGGCAGGAAAGGCCCTATCACCAGCGAAGAAGACCTCACACAGCGGTAACCCTTGGGTGTCGGTGCTCATCTCCTGGTTTCTTGTTCAGGTGAGACGTGAAAACTTGAATTATTTACACTTTTGCTCTGAACTACTGGAATTTCAAATGTAAAGGTGCAGACATTCACATTTTAGTTTTCTATTATCAGAAAACATGTGGAGTTTGGGTATTTATGTAGCAGTAGTTGTAGTAATAACAGTAATACCAGTACGTACTTAAAGACGTACTTGGAGAGTGACAAAAAAACAACAAAAAAACAAACTGTATTTGGGTTTGCTATGAGCTGTTGTGATTTCATAGGTCCAAAGAGCCGCGCAACCATTTTTATTTAATTTTTGTTTTAACATTTTCGAAAAGCATATCCTAACCTCAGATGGCTATAGAATCAGAGGTTGCAGTAGTAATAATAGTAGTAGTAAAAAGTACTTAAAGCAGATCTATTCTGCAAAATCAACTTTTCAGAGCTTTTAACCATGTTGCAGTTGTTCCCCCTTCGCATTTACCCTCTCAAAGTTATATTTGGAGTGATTCGTGCGTGTTTGAGGAATCTTGAATCGCTTATTTTCAAGATGCCATTTTGCAGATCAATCCCCGTTTTCACCTCCACCGGCACACGCCCACAGCCTCTGCCTTATTCGTTCTTCAGTTTTATTTTCCTAATCGATGCGTAGGATTCGGGAGCATCACGTTCTCATTTTGGTGCAAATGAAAAAAAATCTGCTACTCGCTAGTGTGATCTGCAGCTTTCCGTAGGAGGAGCCGACAGCTACACGGCTCTTTGTTGTGATGATGTTTACGGCGACGTCGGGAGCTGGAATTTCTAACACAGAACTCAGTGGACTTGTTTCTTTCATTAAGTCGTTTTAGGTGAATATTGTAATTTGAACTGTGCAAATTATAACATAATGATCCATGGTTGTCGTAGATTATAACTATAGACCAGACACGAGCGCAACATGTGTTCTTTAAAACAACTTTGATAAACTTTTCTTTCAGTACTCAATTCATAAATGTGCTGTGTTTTCTGCTATAATAATGATAATTCGATGCTACTACTTTTACTCAAGAGCAAATTTCAGAGGGAACTATCCATCCATTTGTTCCAGAAGTTAAGCACTATATTTCGAGAACCATATCCACATATTTATTGTGGGAGGACTTCGAAATATATATAGGTCTTGGCTTCGTGTTGCCTTTTTTACACCACCAAAAATGAACTCCTAAAAGCTTCAATATGTGAAAGGCTTTACATTCTGGAGGTCTGTCGTCTTGGTGGAAAACATTGCCGCAAATGACAAACCCATTATTATGAGAGGTGAGTGTTAAAGACTCAGTGTCTGGTCATTACTGGAGCTGTGGGGCCCGGCTCCTCTTCCACACGAGCAGGAGGAGGAGGAGGAGGAGGAGGAGCGATTAGGCTAAAATCGTTAACC
>KN484687.1:13329-26189 GCA_000787095.1 Periophthalmodon schlosseri
TCTCTTCCTCCACCATTCAAATGATTCACTGATGACAAAAGTCTGATTGTAATCTCGCGCACGAGCAGCACGACGACACACGAACACGCTTTCTACTATTGAAGATTTAAATATACGGGGGCATAAGAAGGAAGCGGAAGAAGAGAGTTAAACTGAGGAAAAATGGTTTGCAGCAGTGAGTCATCTTTATCAAAGGGCTCGCGGGGTGGTGAGCAATTTTGTGTCATAGCCAGAAGGTCCCAAGTTCATTTCCTGGACTGAATTGGGAGTTTGCGTGTTTGCATTCCATCAACCCGAAACCAAAATTGGCTAATACTCCAGCTATGTACTGCAGACCGTGAATTATATTATAAAATCTATTGTATTTGTTTCAGTCATAAAAGTGAAGAACCTCAACTGTGTCATAAAGTTAAAAGTACACTGTGTAACTTTTCTGGCGGAGGGTCCATCACCTGCTAGTCTCCAAGGAAAAGTTATTGCTTTGCCTTGAATATTTCACAGAACGGCTTTAAACTTGTTGTGTCCTTGGGCAAGACACTTAACCGACCTCGCCCCCAGTGTCTGCCTACGCCGGTGTATGAATGTGTGTGTGAATGTGCGAGTGGTACCTTGACGTAAAGCGCTTTGAGAGACTTGAAGGTGGAAAAGTGATAATTTACCATTTACGGCCTGTCTCCCTGGGAACAAGCAGATAGTGCCACCAAGTTACTGATCAGATCTGTGCAGAGGAGACCCCGCTCACAGTAAGAACGCATGCTTTAAGGTGTTTTTGAGATGTAAAAAAAAACGCCTATAGTTGAATAAATGCACACTAGATTGGTTTAATGCCATACAGTGGAACATTCCAGGCAAAAAGACAACATTTCTGTGGAGACAAGGACGTTGCACACCTTCCACCAGAAAAGTTACGCAGCGCACCTTTTAAACATGCAAAAAATGAATGAAAAGGAGCAGAAAGGAGAGCAATCTTATGCCATCTTCCCCCCTTTCCAGACAATACTTCAACACCGATAGTTACTTTAAAACCTTTCACAATAGATTTCCATTTAAATCACATCGATCATACAAGATCTGAAGGAAGGTCCTCTGGCATTGCTTTGGAATGAGCCTCACCATTGTCGTGGATAGCTTTTATATAATGCTATTGTAAAACTATACTGGTACCACACGGATTGCTTTGCCCTCGCTACTTCAGCCAGCGTCTATGGCGAAATTTTCAAAGTTTTACACACCGGGAGAAAAACACAATAGAATTTCAAAACTTTTCCAAAAATGAGACCTGCAAATGTTTGTTAATCTAAAAACAAAAACAAACTTCCATTATCGCTGTACTGTCCTTGTGCAGGAGAAAATGAATGGAGTACATTGCATTGTTATGAGATAAAGACTCGTGTAGATTATAGTGAAATGAGAGACAGACTGAGAGACGGCGAACAGCAAAAAATTATGGAGTAAACGGACGCCCTTGTACGAAATTATGATTATAGTTGTTTTATTGTCATGGCGACGGAGCCCAAAACTTTTTTTCTGCACTTAAATTTAGGGGCTTAAATAGTCTTAATTTTAAAGTAGGAGCATTTTACCACATGGGTTTAGCACTGTTTGTAATTACAACCTAAGAAACCTGTGATTAGCATTATTGACTCCTCGGACAAGCCTCACCTGACCTTTGGGGGGGTAATGATCGGTTTACAAGAATGCACTTTATTTGTGAGTGAATTTTGTTTCAACTTCTCTGAACTTCCCTAATTGTTTACAGCAAATGGTTTGGTTCGGCGCAGGTTTTTAAGTTCATTTGACCCTAAACAGTGGAAGAGGGAAGTTAGTTTGCTAGGTACAGGTTAAAGTGATCAACACATATTTTCTGGTCATCCATCCCCAAGTCTTGAAAGGTTCATGATCAGGAACACGCTATACTGTCTGTTTGAAGGCAGTGAAGCAAATGTCTCCAAAAATTAAGGTCTTTGTCCCTGTGTGCATTTGCAAACTGTAATCAGGCTTTTTTATTTTTCTTTTGGAGTAATGGCTTCTTCCTGGCAGAGTGGCTTTTCAGCTCATGTCGGTACAGTCCTCGTTTTACTGTGGATAATGACACACTCTTACCAGCCTCAGCCAGCAAGTCTTTTGCTTTTGTTCTTTGGTTGCACATTTCAGACCAAAGCACGTTCATCTCTGGGACACCGAACCTGTCTCCCTCCTGAGCGATATGATGGCTGGACATGGTGTTTGTACTTGTGTAATAGTTTGAACAGATGAACGTGGCACCTTCAGGCATCTGGAAATTGTACCCAAGGACTTGTGCACAATTCTCTTCCTGACATCTTGGCTGATTTCTTTTGACTTTCCCATGATGTTACACAAAGAAGCAGTGTGTTTCAGGTGTGCCTTCAAATACATCCACAGGCGTGTCTCTAATTAACTCAAATGTTGTCACGAAACCTATCAGAAGCTTCCAGAGACATCACATCTTCTCAGTTTTCCCAAATTGTTTAACCCTTTAAGGACTGAGCACATTATAGACCATTATATCTCGCCTAGACTTTTTTTTTTTTCTTTTTTTAGCCATAAAAATCATGTTAAAGGAGGTATCAGCATGTTCTTTTGCCTTTTTTTCACACAGCTACCTCTATTTTACATATCCATCCTTATTTTTCCTTTGATGTGTAATACCAGAATAAGTGTGTAATACCAGTTTAAGTAGAAGAAAATTTATAAAAATGAATGTACCTTTGAAAACATGTTCAAAATGTCACTACTAATGCGAGCGTCCCCATAGTGACAGAGCCCTGATTGGTCGTCTTCGAGGGACAACGTAAGCGCGTTACCGTAATAACAGTAACATATTTAAAGAGCCCTGTGCCTCTGCTTTGAGATGCCGTTTAAATTTACACGACGGCACAATTGGTTTCGGAGTTACGGTAATGGAAAGTCCGCAACTGCAAATCTGTCGGCGGCAATAACATCCGACGCTATAGGGTTAAATGCATAGAAATCGTAACTCTACTGTTTATTTTTTTCATATTGTACATTCAAATCCTCAAAGTAGCCACCCTTTGCTTTGTCGAAAAATAGTTAGTAGAGTTATTTAACTTTTTTCTTTACTAAATCATTCCATATATCTTTCCTCATATATTTGATGTCCTCCGTATGTATATAAAATGTAAAAAGTGGTAAAAATAAAGAAAAAAAAAACATTGAATGAGATGGTGTATCCAAACATTTGACTGGTAGTGTATATGTCTGTAAATCTCTACACATGCAATAGATACTGAAATGAAATAACTTAAATTTCTTTTATGACTCTATTTAACTCAACTGTGGAAACTTCTGTCCTCTGAAAACTTTTTGCCTTTCAAATCTGCACGCAAAACACTATCAGGAGAGATGGTGCGTTCAAGTACTGCACAATGCTTGTTTTTTCCACCGTCTCTCGCTGGTAATGGCTAATTAATGTTCTGGTTGGAGCGGGATCCCAGGGGAGCGCTAGAGCAACCCCCCCTGACTTTGGCTTGGCAGAGGTCACTGTCAAACTACTCTCAAATCTATTTTTCAGCATGGATCGTCTTCTCATCAGCGCTCCCTCGGTCACATTCTTTCAATAATCTGCTATCATCAATCTATTTCTAAATCATTACCTCAAGTCGTCTCAAAAATGACCCCTTTGTATCTCTGAAAATCCTCTCCAAGTCTCCCCGTCCACAGCACAGCGCCTCAGTGTCCAATCATAAAGATATAATAATTGAGAGGGTAGTGTTTGTTCTTTGGTACAATAAGAAACCCAAGAAAGCCGGTCGGGATAAAGATAGCACTCTTGATGTGAGGTGGATGTGATGAAATGTTCTTGGAAAATGGCCCCTTCCCCAAAAGATCGGCTAACGATGCTACACCCGAGGCGACATTTTTGTTTCATCAACCTGTGTGTGCGCGAGGCGAGTGCTTAGGACGAAAGGTTTTCTTTTGCTAATGGGGAATATAACAGAAGAAATACTAAAGTGATTAAGGCTAATATTGAGAAGTGTAATTAACATACTTAATGGGTTTTGGATGGCTGCACAGACTTAATAGGAAGCTATGCATTTAGATGGCATTATACAGTTTGGAGTAAGAGAGCAGTGGCCATTTTGGTGCTGTGTATTACTGTAGGCTTCTTATGATTTTTGTAGGTCAAAAAGGGCAAAGCTTAACGATGGATCAGTGCTGCAATCCTCTTAAGACGGATTGAAGAACTGGACATTTCAGCGAGGAAAATGGTTTAACATCCCTAACGTCCCTTGTATATTTTTCACATTTAAAACCAAAACTGATTCACCTCCAAAGTACTTTTATCCAAAGAAAGCTGTCACTTGTACTGGTTTGGTCCTGGTTCGAGCCCAGTGAATCCTGCTGTAGACTTGGTTTAGTCCTAATCAAGTTCTGGTTTAGTTTTGGTCCAGTCCTTGCCTGGCAAATCCAGACTGATATCAATCTGTGTAAAAAAATACAGAGAGATATCACTCTGGTCCCCACGTCCTCCGTTGCGTCTCAAGCCCGGTCAGACGTGATCGTCCAATCGGATTTGTTTTTTTCAGTGACACATGTGAAACGAAGGAGCTCATTGGTCACCTGTCAAATAAAATCAAATTTCTCTCACCTCAGAAATCAGAAAATGTATATTTTATTATATTTTTTTCCGATACGGTGGACCATGCTCTGTCCCTGATTGGCTAATCTACCTGTCGATCACAACCATTTGAAAATGGAGAGATTCACCAGTGACCAGACTTACATCTTCGTAAAGTATTGAAGAAGTGTCCCAGGCAAGTCTAGCCCAGGTTCAGTTCTGTATTTAGTCCAAGTTTAGTCTCATTTTTGTGTGTTTGTGTGTGTGTGTGTGTGTGTGTGTGTGTGTGTGTGAGTGAGTGTGTGTTGGCTTAATCTGAATCTCAGTTGCAGAAAAGCAAGACTTGATAATGAACTTCTAGAGTTTTAGATTCTGCACAAGCAAACTGTTGTTCTTTCTTAATAGGATCTGCCCTTCAAGATCTGTGTGTGCAACCCATCACCGTGGTATGAGGGGCATTTTATTCACTGACTTAGAAACCTATTCTTTAGTTTGATTTGGTGAAACTGACTTCCGTGTTCCACAGTTTATTCATAAATGGGTGTCAGTGCGTACATACTTAAGGGCGTACATCAGGCCTGTCACGACAATCACTATATCGACTTATCATTCAATACATGACAGATGGAACAATAGATTTTTTGGGTCAAAATTTATCTTTTTGTTTTTTTGGTTAATTTTCTGTACTACGATGAGATTTGAGCTGTAGAGGATTGAATTATGAACTTCTATGACTCTTAGAAGTTCATAATTCTATGAACTTCTATGAATCATAGCTCTACCAACTGAGCTACTGTTGTCTCCTATGTATTTAGTTTTTTTCAGTGTTTTTTTTTTGTTTTTTTTACTCCTTTTAATCATTTGAATCAATACTATAATTAGAATCATATTAATATATCTCTTAATATATTCAAAATAATATCCCCTCTTTTAATGCACCATATGCCAACAATCTCCACTACAGAGCTCTTTTAATGACAGCTCCACTCACTGAGCTGAAGGGCCAGAGGGGAAAAAAACTTGTATGAAAAGTCAAATGTGAGTGAATAAAGATGTGAGCCGGTACCTGACACGTGCAGATGTCAGTGAACATGGCAGGGAGCACTGCTTATAATGGGGTCATCATTCTCTACACTATTAAAAGTCTCCTGTGCTCCTCAGTCCTGCAGGGTTCAAATCTGGTTCGCTCCTTCACTGTCACCTGGATTTGATGAGATAGTGTCCTATGCCTTTAAATAAGATACGAAGAAATGAAACTTGAAAGTTAATACGAGCATCGATTATTTTTTGAGGATGTGTGGTTTCAGTGGATCCTTAAAGTGTGATTTTAGTATCTGGTAAAAGGTTAAATCTCACAATGCAATATAGTTTATACATAATTTACATTTACATATTGAATTCTGAATGGTCAGTCTTTTAGTTTTAAATATTGCAGTTTTGTTTAGTTGGTTAAACTTTTTTTCCCCAACAGTTTTCTTTTTTTATTAGGTCAGTGAAGTTAGAAAATGCGACAGTAGTGGTAGTGTTGGTAGAGCGTTTGTCCAGTGATCCAAAGGTTGGTGGAAAAGCGTTATATAAAAATGTGACCATGTGTGACCATAGCATTGCTTGAATCAAGAATATATATTAAAATCAGTCAAGTAAAAAAAAAAAAACAAGTAAAAAATTCACCAACTAAAAATCAAAACTACTCAAAACAAGACGACTATTCTGAATTCTAACCCTTTTTTTCCTCGTGAGATGGTGCGTTCAAGTGCATGTAGTAGAATAATACGTTTTGACATTCATACTTTTCCTCGCTGTCAGGTGGAGTAGATGGACTTCCTAAATCTCCCACTGAGGGCAGTAAATGTGGATCAAATGGGTCACGTTGTCACGGCGGCAGCGGCTCAGATATCAATCTTAATTAAGGCCGAGAGTTAGCGACGATTAGCATTAGCGACTCCCCAGGTGTAGCCTGTGGGACCCCCCGCAGTCCCCCCGAAGTCTGAGAGCTTTAATTGTAACTCGGATAATCAGGTTTCCAAATGGGACCAGGGAGGGTTCTATGGCATTTGACCTTCATAAGCCACATTCTAATTGTTTACAAGTTCTGGTTTATTTGGAACACTGAGTTTATCATTTATCATAATTAAGATGTTGCTATAATTAAGATGTTTTATATATAGTAATTTGCCTCTATAGGGCTTAATGTCTCAATTGTTGGTCTGGATAACAAAACAACAAAATAATGCTGTTTTGTGTAAAGCAGCTAAAATATGTTTTTAACATTTGTACATTGTATTATATTATTATTATTATTATTATTATTATCATTTCTGTAACACATTTCTGTAGGTTTCTGGGCAAGACACACTCCACAATATACCTGGGAGGGCATCCAGTGTAAAAAATCTGCCAAATAACTGCATATATTTGCTTGTATAGTTTTTGTACCAAATACTGATCCTTATTCTCTCTCCTTCTCTGTAGCTGGTGCTGTTCTCTGGAAAGCTGAACACCATCGCTAGCATCGTGACCATCTTCTTCCTGCTGGTGTACGCCGCTGTGGATCTGGCCTGTCTCGCTCTGGAATGGGCCTCTGCTCCAAACTTCAGGTACCACAGTCAGCCTACGATTCAATAGATTATGAAAGTCTATCACAGCAGACAGATACATATTAACTTATCAAAGCCCAGTCTCCAAAGTTCGTACTCGGATGGGAAATTTCTGGGAATACCGGGCGCGGTAGTGCGGCAGCAGTGTCTCTAGTGGAAACTGTTGTGTCCTTAGGCAAGACTCTTCATCTATCTTTCATCCACCTTGACGTGTGTGTGTGTGTGTGTGTGTGGTGTGTGGTGTGTGTAGGGGCTTATGGTGCAGATTGGCTTCAGTCAGTCTACCCCAGGGCAGCTGTGGCTACAATAGTAGTTTATCACCACTGGGTAAATGAATAATGCATGAAATTGTAAAGCTTCTTTGAGAGTCTGGAAAAGCCTAAATAAGACTAATGCATTATTATGATTGATAATGCTCTATTGCAACATTGCCACATAGTTAAAAGTACACTTTGCAACTTTTCTGGTGGAGTTTGTCTCCATGGAAACTACGGCATGGCATGAAACTGATGCATCTCCATGGGAACAAATTATTTTTTAAGCAATAAAAGGTAAGGCAAGTTTATTTGTGTAGCACAATTGGTGCACATAGTAATTCAAAGTGCTTTACAGAATAAGAAAGACATTGAAATCACTATACAACAAATCAAAACATAAATAATCATCATAAAATGTAAAATGTAAAAAACAGTAAAAGAGAAGACTGCAGAACAAAAACCTTTCAGTCATATGCACAGCTAAACAGAACCTTTTTGAGCCTGGATATAAACGTTGTCAAACTAGAGGCCTGTCTCACATCTTCAGGAAACAAAAATAAAAAAAACACCTGTAATTGAAACGCAAGATGGATACGTTAAATGACATACTGTGGAACATTCCAGGCACAGCAATAACATCTTCATCAGAAAAGTTACATAGTACACCTTTAACTATCGCTCCAGTTTCTCAAGTGAGTGCTTGGTACTAACAGAGAAGCACCAGAGTACAACATGTATTTCAGTTTGTTGCACAGCCATAACTTAGGCCTGTCACGATAGTCACTATATCCTTCAACACATGTTAGATGGAACAATTGTTTTTTGGGGTTGATATTTATCTTTGATACTTTTTCTTTGTACTAGTGGCGGATTTTTAAAAATATTTTTCTGTTCTACGATAATATTTGAGCTGTAGAGGGTCGAATTATGAACTTTTATGACTCATTATAGATACAAACAGACTAAAATGTTTCCTTCTGGTATTTATTTACTTCAGTTTGTGTTTTATACCATACTGTACATATAGAATCATTTATGGGGGGTAAATCCTGATTTAGGATTATTGCGTCAGTGGCAGAAATGAGTTTCAGTATTATCGTTTATCGTCTATATTTCCTCCTGCAATATATCGCACTTCAAAATGCGCTATTGTGACAGACCTACCATAACTAAAACCCTCGTGATCAGTTCTAATGGGCAGGTGCACATAATGTAACGCCTGAGTGGTTTACATTCAAATGGATTTTGACCTTTGCTTGTGTTTATTCCGCCTCACGCGACCCCTGCAGCCCGCACAACGCCGCAAATCCTCTACATTTTCGTTTCGCGCCACTCCGTCCGCGTCTATTGTTTATTTGTGTTTAAGCCCGGGGTTTATTTGCCAGCTGGATGCTGCTGTGGCGACGCTGTACTAATTAAAAGACATAAAGCTGGCCACCGCTTACTGCCGCTCATTGGAGAGAGACCCATAGTAAAAATACATATTCGGTTTGGTTTTTATTTTCGTACAAACCCGGGACGGATGTTAACCGCGCGTGGAGGAAGGCGTAAAAGATTAGAATTTACGACGACGGCGCGCTACGTTTGTATTCCAGGGACAGTCGCAATGATCTTGATTTATAAAAGCTTCAAGGCGTTTTCACTCAGCGGCAGCATAACCCCAGGACTGTGTTAGTGCGTCTTAACATCTGCGTCAAGCATCCAATTCACTAGTTTATGGCCCTTTCTATATAGTCACAAGTGTAGCTATCCAAATATAAGACTTTTGAGATGAAAAAATTCGCAGTCATTTTCCTAAAGATATACCACACAAGATTAAACCCCGGCACTGTCTTCAAAACACGTTTTCCCATGATAACTACTACTTGTTATGGAGGAGAGGGGCTGTTTAAATCCCATGTATCATTTCATAGTAGTTACAAATATGCCGTAGCTGTTATAAATTCTTCGAGTGTTACGTTGAGATGAAGCGCGGTTGAAATCTGGATGCACAAAGCGCCGTAACGACCAGAGGAGAAAAATAAAAGGTAAAGGAGGTGGTCAAAAATCGATAATGTTTTTTTCTTGTAATGCTAGTCCTTATCTCAGGCTGTAGATACAAGAAAGAGATTTCACAGCTAAATGTTTTGGTGTGTGGAATGCTGTAGGAGGCTGCCTCAAGGTAAGGGTCATTTTCACTTCAGTTTGGTAAAAAGAGTGAAGTACTATCTAAAAATATATGACTTTGTTTTGTCGAGCAGACGTTAAATGAAAGGCTGACTATTGACGCAGCACCTGGGTATTACCGCTAATAATAAGCTGCATTCTGGTGAATATATCATTATGTGTTTTTCATATGCATCAGTAAACGAGACCTTAAATATCTGTTTCTAAAGACGAGCTATAGAACATTTCAGCTGTGGTCTGCCAGCTGCTTGTCTACATAACAAATGCTATTGCTTGGCCTCGAATGTTCCAAAGTATGGCAGTTTTCCATCTCCGTGGAGTCGAGCCTCCAGGCCAAGTTACTGGTCAGATCTGCGGAAAGGCAGCCACGTTCGCAGTAAGAACGCATGTTGTTCTTGTTCGACAGTAGCTCAGTTGGTTGAGCGTTCGTCCACAGATTTGAAGGTTGACACTTTGAATCCTGCTCTCGACATAAAAACCGTCGCTGGTAAAGCGGCCAGATCCACTGACGCACAGGTTGGCGGTGCGATTCCAGCTCCCGCAGATGAATGCTGTCGTCGTGTCCTTGGACAAGGCACTTGACCCACCTCGCCCCCAGTGTCTGCATGTGTGTGTGAATGGGTGAGTGGTTCCTTGACGTAAAGCGCTTTGACTACTTTGAAGGCGGAAAAGCGCTATATAAAAATTTGACCATAGACCATTGTTCCATGCGTGTTTTAGCAGTTTAATGCCCCACTGTGGAACATCCCAGACAAAACGGTAATCTGTCCATGGAGATGAGCAGGCAGTGGAACATTCAACAGGAAAAACACATCTTTCTCTCTCTTAACTCAATATCAAGGAAATTAAATTGCATTAAGATTTTAGTCTTGACTGACTGCTATATCCAAGTGGACCACAATATATCTCCTTGTAATTGAGTCCGTTTTATGTTTATATTCCATGTTCCAAGAGATGCATGTGTTTGTGGATTGGTGACTTTAAACCGCTCCAAGTCAATGAATACCGGAGTGAATAAATGTGCGTCTGTTTGTGTACAAGTTTGAATGAGATTTTGAATGAGCCTTATTGAAATACTAGGACTTGTTGACTTGGGAAATTTTCATGCCTTTTGGGTCTGATGTGTTGGCACTCATTTAAACAACATTTTACTCTCTCTTTTCTCTAGCAGCGCAGTTTGGAAACATTTGACTAGAAATGAGATTCATAAAAACTGAGCAAACGGCAAATTATCATGTCAAGAGGCTCAGAACGACCTCTTTCGACTTTCATCTGTGAAACAAAATAAACACGACTTTGAAAACTGTGCAGGGTTTTAAAATTCTGTGTCTAATATTAATTGCTCCGGGAGAATGTGGTGATGCTAGTTACTATGTATTTTTGGAAACGCCCCGAACCCGACGCCCAACTAACTTTATTCACGATTCTTACTTAAAGACGCTGTAACTGGAAACACGAAAAACGGTTCAGATTGAAGTGGTCCAAAGTTATTCCTCACTTGCCTCATGCATTCCGACCATCCTAATTATTCACCATGATGAGTTTATCAGCACTTTGAGAGACTTCCTGATTATGAGACAATAACATGCTTTCTAATTCGATGCAGACAGCACGCAGCAGACTTATTTTGACCTCAAGAGCCGCTTGTTCAATACATAGCGAAAAAAATGTGATGTGTACAGGGCATTTAACTTAGGGTTGGGCAGTTCTAACATTACTAGGAAGAAATGTGACTGTATTTTACTTAAATGGTACTGATTAAATGTCTTACAGTGTTTTAATAAGAAAAAAAATAACATGGAATTTTCAGTTAGCTCATCGTTAAACTAATGGAGATTTTAAACACGTTCATTCAAATGTATTATCAGGTTGTTCCGTGGCTCTTTTGTTTACTTTTTTATATTTTTGCCAATGCATCTGTATGGAAGTTTGGCATGACCATATAAAATTAAATTGAATTTTGTCATTAATCAGTTTGAGGGAAAAAAATTGTTGTGTTTTCTGCCATGTCGTCCAGATGAAAGTTCACCAAAATGATCTGTTCTTGGACCAAAACTAACCACATAAATAAATGAATGAACAGGACAGGTTCACTGAAATAAATGTTGTTTTTGAAAATGTACAAGATGATTTGATATCTGTCAGATGTGTAGAAAGGAAGTGGATCCGCACAGCAGTTTTTGGAGCTCTCTGTGTTTTTGTTTTCATTAACGCCACATGTTTCGGTTTGCCCTCTTTTAGACATGTTTTGGTTTTTTGACCCACCAAGCTTAAAGGTCCTATATTATGCAAAATTGACTCTTGACTCTGAGTTTTAAGCCATGTTACAACGTTGTTACCATCAAAAACATAGCTGGAGTTGTGTTTTGTTTCATTCACACATATTTAAACCTTTATTATCAGTCTGTCTATATCTCCAAAACTCAAAATGCTCTGCTCCACCTTGTGATGTCTTGAAGCGGTAGTTTTACAAGTTAACAGCTACTTTGCACCTCTAGTTCAGTAGAGGTTGGCAATTCCAGGGTTGAAATGATCCAAATGACGATAGCGAAGGTGTGTGGAGTTTGAAAACACAGTGGAGCACTTCCCGTATTTCCACATGACATCACAAGGTGGAAGCGTTTTCTGTTTGAGAGAAGAACTCCGCCTAAATATGCAGGGTTTGTGTGTTTAAACATGTGTGAATGAAACAAAACGCAACTCCGGGTGTGTTTGTGATGAGGAAACAACATTATAGCAGATCAGAAAATAGCGTAATACGGACCCTTTAAACAAACTATTATCCGTGACATTTTTAGTTTCGTTTTATCTTATAAATTAGCAACGCAGATCAGAAAATGGTGTAATATGGGCCCTTTAACCACACTGTGTAGGAGTTTAAAATATTTTGTCATAGAACTAACCTTAAATGACTAGATTGTGAAGAGCTTTACATGGCATTTCCTCTCACATTAGTCTATGGCGCTGTGTGAAAGATAACTTTAGCCTTAGCTTTATATGGTCGGACACAGACGAGATTAGCTTAGCGCCGTGACAGGCAGCCCACTTTACTATCAGCAGCCGCTACTTTAACAGACCCCAAATAGCGACCCAAACACTAATGCTTTCACTGTACTTCCCCCATGAGCAGCCTGTATACTATCGCCCTATGCCTTTATCTCTGTGTGACCGCTGGCACAGGCTCCAGGACACAAAGTTAAATCTGTTCCCGTCCCCCCCCCCCCCCTGCCGTGGGGACAC